>JANHGB010022460.1:0-22444 GCA_026283785.1 Coracopsis vasa
CACAATCGGACCACTGACCTTAAAAGTTCTGTTAAAAAATTAAGAACCTCAAAGAAAATTTATTCATAAATGCAGACTGTACTTAAAACAGATTATTAGTTCCCAAAAGTTATTAAATATGACTGAATTTAATAACAAATTAAGTATTAACACAATTATGTGTATTAGTAAATGCAATTGTATCTGAGAACTTCAGAGCACAGTTATGCAGCATCAAGCTGAGGCAGTGAGTGAGTGTGACACTCACAGAAAAAGCCTAGCTGAGGCACTAACAACTCTCATCTGTGCTCAGCTGCTGTCTGGCATAATACCGAGGACATTTGCAGCCTGGCAAAATACTTATTGTGAAACTCATCTGAATTTAGATTTCATTATAAATGAGACAACAGGCCCTTTCTCCACCATAGCTCATGTATGAAAAATTATCTCTAAACATTGGATTCTTCCCTTCTACCTTATTACTCCTAATCTATTCACCACACAGGCCAAAGTAAAACAGCACTTGAACAGTGATTCAAGAAACATGGGTATGATCTGAAACCTGGTATAAACAAGGATGTGTTTGTTAACTGTTACTAACATGGCATTCAGTGGAACAAGTGTTAACATGCTACAGGAACAAAATTCAAGATGCAATTACAAGTAAAGAATATATTCCTCACATCTCATTAAAGTTGTCATACAGATTTATTAATACAAAATATCAGTATTTTGGGTCAACCGGCCAATGAGTAATCCCTAGATATTCACTCTGTAAAGTACTTCATGATTCTCTGTGCAGAAATAATGTCTGGACTATTATTTTACAGTACACACCACAAAGATAAGAAGCCCTTCACTTGAGAGGAATAACTTTTAGTTTTCAGTAAAAAGAACAAAAAAAGCTATGTTAACCTGCATACATGAAAAGTGCATCTTTGATTGTCAGGTGCTGAAATATCTTGCTCAATTTGCCTTGACTCAGGAAGTGCTCTCTGATCTCAAAATTGTTGATGCTAAAAAAAGTGCATTGTCTTAAAAGAGCAGAGCAGACAGTACTATAAAAATAATGAGCTGGGAAGACTCTTAAACCTTTTACATAATAGAACCTCTCACTGCACTGAGGAAGATTCCCTCAAGGCCCAGTGTAGCTCTACTTTTATTTTGGCTTAAACAGGCAAACACCATAGCGTCAATTAGAGAGGCCACTTATTTACTAAGCATTCAAAGTCTACAGCAGTTAAGAGGATTAATTGTCTTCATGCATATAAAATTTAAACATAAGAGATTAAAGACAAACCAACCTGGTCACACACAACTAACTTCAATTAGCCTATCTGCACTCCTTAAGCATTTTTATTAATAAGCACAGACCACTGGTCCCGGTTCAGACCCTGATCCTGCAACAAGTTTTCTACACGTGAATTGTGAAAAGAACAACTGTCAGAACAGAGCTTCAAAAGGGAACAAAAAAAATGACAACTCTTGGAAAAAACTGTAAAGCAGGAGCTGAAATAGTATGCCACCTAAACCACAGCAGAAAACATATGGAGACATCCAGAGCCATCTTCAGAAATTACTAGCATTAGAGCATCTAAACACTGGAAGCAACTTTACTGTAATCTGAAATTTGAAAACAACTCTACTAATGATAGGAGAGGAAACCATCCAATGGTACAAGCTACAGCTGCTCCATTCATATCAGTGGATTTATTGTGCTGAAGCAATTTATATCTATCACATTAAACATCCCAAAATGGGGACCTAGAGCCACTTTATCCTTACATAATTAAATTAATGCCAGCCTCAAGCTTCATCTCTGCCTGGTTAGGAACCCATGTTCTTTCTGACCTTCACTGCACAGGAGACTGCCAGCAAAGAGCTGCAGCAGTAGTCTGGGCTTGAACAGTACACACTTACCAATATTAGTTTTCAGTATTAAAATCAAGTCCAGTTCTTCTTAGTGAGGCCTTTTCACAACAAAATACTATCCTGTGCTCTGCTACTTGCAATCATTGCTATGGACAAGTGCTGGGGGAGTGGAGGAGGGACGAAAGGTTGTTAAAGACTGCCAGTGTTGTAAGCATGGCATTTATTTACCCAGAGTGTACAGGATTTGGCTGTAACAAAGACAAGAAATTTCATTTAAGCATAAGAACAATACTTTTTCCCTCTAAGGGCAATTGAACATTGGAACACCTTGCCCAGAAACGTCTCCATCCATGGATATGTTCAAAACCCAGCTGTGGACAGCTTCAAACAACTTGCTCTAGATGCTCTGCTCTGATCAGGAGGGTTGCAGCAGGTGATCTGCAGAGGTTCCTGCATACCCCAATTTCTCTGTGATTCTGTGACAACAGTTAAAATAGTGGCAGCCACTGCTTCAGCTGAGGCTGAACATGCCTCAGTCAACAAGCAGAACAACAGTAACACAAAACCCTTACTCCACAAAGCCAGACACCTCTGTAACTCACCTGAGTAAGGAAGTTTCTATACTACCTAGCTCCTGATACTTTGATTTCAAGCCACGATACATCTTCAGCCAGCACCGCTAAAGTATCATAACGCAAGTCCCATATTCAACACAAGATGTGATGGGAGTTTTAAGTTGAATTATTTTTTTAACAGAAATAGGTAGCATTGACAGCTGTCACACTGTGTGCCTTCCCACTGAACAGCAAGCTAACTACATGACAATTAGGTAACAGAGAAGAGTCACTAGCAAAACTAAACCTAGTATCTCTGCTTTTCCTGGTTAATAGTTTACTAGAAGTGGTCTTGGTGTAATACTAGTTTTAACCAATAGCTTCATTGCAAAACTGCATATTCAGATATTTTTCTTATTCGTACTCCTGCTAGCCCTGTGCAGGTAACCACCCTGACCAGATGCACAGGACTGGGAATTTTACTTCTTCTTCTGAAGTGCCAGCAGAATTATTGAATAATTCCACTAATTTCCAACACGTTACACCTGTGCAAGCCCATGGGCTCTTCACAGAAGGAAGCAATATCAGAACTTGGCTTGATGAATCTTTACTCCTGGTGATGGCACAGGAAGAACATCCCACAGAAACTGTGCAGAACTGCCAGTTCAGAACTGTAGACCTGGCTGTTATATTTCCTCTCCCCTGGAGCCAGGCTCTTCCTACTGCACACCCTTCCTACCAACAGGCCCCCTAACTCTAGGTACTTGGAGGAACCCACCACTCTAGATTAGGAACAATTTATTTATTTTTTTTAATCAAGTTAGATTAAAATCTCTGTTCTAAATAACTATGTATTTGAGCAGGACCATATATCTTCTTCTAGATAGCTCCTCCAATGTCTGGTGTCAACTGTTCCTTTTTGGCCATAGGAATAATTAGTTCATTTGTACAAAAACACAAAGAGCTTCAATGTAGGAAATTGTATGCATGCTCTCCCACATTTTATAGCCAGCCAGCTGACTGCATGTTTTCCAGGCATCTAAATTTTGGATGTAGAAAGATAACAGTGAATCTAATAGGGGACAGATGGGCCATGGCACATTTCAACAGTTTCTCAGTGACTGTAACCTTTATGCTAATAAATAAACCCAGTGAACCTATGAAGGTTCTTTAAAATATAAGTAACTATATAACAAGTGGAATATAGACTTAAGGCAGAGGAGCAGCCTATATACCTCTTGCCTGTAATTTCCCTCAGTGTTCAGGTAAGAACAGTGTGCTTATTGCCCCATTTTCAGATGAACGGGATGATACATAATCTGAAGGCTCTCACTTCATGTTCTCATGTCCTTCAGCTTTATCTATTCTAGAAATCATTGGTTTATGTTTCCTTCTTGAAGGCCCCTTCAGTATTCAAAGGAATGAAACACAAGGCTTAGCATTGTTGTAAAATATTGCATGCGGTAACATCTGGAAGTGCTGTAACAGGATTCTAGAATCAGGGAACTGGTTTATTGTTTGGGTTTTTTTTAAATGTAGACCTTGAACAACGTAGCAAATGGTTCACAGAAGTATAAACAGTACTCAATTGCAATAACTCTCTTTTTCTGATGTGCAAGCTGGATATAATTGATGTAAATATCATCAGCAGAGGGACAAATTCAGGACTCAAAAAAAAAAAAAGTTTTTAAATCAAGTCTTGATTTTTTTAACAATTGAAATCCAATCACAGAGGTAAGGCCTTGTGTGTTACACAAGCTATGTCCAAATGTATGTAAAAATTGAGAGGAAAATAAGGAATTGTCATAATTACAGGGGCAAAATGCAATTATTCATTTAATAGCATCTTTCCCAAGCTTTTTAGGCAGGAACAATCTGACAGTAGATATTGAGCAGTGAAGGTCTTTCACAGTCATGTTTTATAAAACGCAGGCCAGCTGCAAAAGCTGAGCATTCAGCAAGCAGAACCAACTAGTTTTGAATGAAGATCTAAATAGAAAGAGTAGATTAAACTGAAACTAAGTTATATGGAAGTCTGCCAGTTTAGTGCACCTCTGCAGCTGGCTTAGCGAAGCCATTTCACACTTGGCTGAAACACCTACATGGTCCCTACCGACAAAATGCAGTATCTGAACACCTTCTAATCTTCACCATGCAACACTGCCATGATGAATGCTGTTGATACTCTCTGTTTTACAAGTGGAAAGGTGCAGAGAAATTACGGGCTTGATCCACAAGAGCAGCTTGTATAGCCAGTACTGACTCTGCTGTGCAACATCCACTCACCAGGGTCACCCTCAGTGCAACACCAGCACTGGTGGGAAGCTCCCAGCAGCCAGAGGTGAGACAGAGGGGGAAGAGAGGAGGCCAGGCTCAGATGTCCAAGTGACTGATCCAGTCTACAGTTACCTGTTAAACACCTGCTAAAAATATAGAGCTAAGTTCCATTTCTCAATCTGCAAAAAGCCACCACTGCTCTATATAAAACCCCTACTCCTAAAAGTAACAAACAAAAAAGAAATCTAAATACCGCAAGACCTTGAATGAGGTTTTTCTCACTCTAGGCAAGCATTCTGATCAGAACATCTCAGCACACCATACCTTCTCTGCTCTTGGTTTCATCCACTTTGTTCATGAGCAGCTTTCAGCTGCTGTCAGCTCAGAAAGTGCCTCAGCAATTCAGCTTCGCTGATCATCTTGCAGAGCTCTGGCTTCAAGTGAAGCTTCAAACAAATGGTTGGCTACAACGTATTCATAACTGGTGGAGGTAGCAAGGGCTGGATGATTTCAAAAATGTCACTGCCACTTAAAAGGCAAATCAAATGCCTAAGGGCTTACATGGTTGTTCAAGTACATTTGAGAATCTGAGCCCAAGTTACCATTCAAAAGTCAAGAAGAAAGTCTGAGCCTCCAGGAACTAAAGCACTTTAATCACAGCCTCTTACTTTCCTTTAGCATACTGTATACATGAGTAGAAAGCATATCTGTAACTTTAGAAAGACAGCAGAATTGAACAACCCCCTCACCCTGTTCTGTACTGCAGGACTGAAGACTACAGTGTGCCCTTATCTCACTAACTTAACTGGTAGGGCATTCCCAGCAATGGAAACAGGTTTCACAGCACATCAACTAAAATAAACTGGCCAAAAAAGGTGCTGAAGAACATAGGGTATATGTTTTGTAACAGTCCTCCACACAGACACTCCTTAGTAGAAACTATTTTGCTCCAGAGGGATTAGGGCAATACCAAAAGGACAGGCACATAGAGTAAGACACCAAGTCTAGAACGAAATTGTTCCTTGGAAAGATAAACCCTTGCTTCTGAAAACCCTTATTGTTCCACAGACAGTAAAATTAACATCAAACCAACAGAGGTTTCCCTTCCTTCAGCCAGCCTGGAAGGAAGACAACAACTTCTTCCACATTCTCCCTTACTATAAAAGAAGCCCTGAACAGTTCCATTAAGCAAGGTGCCATCAGATTTGCCTGGACTGCAACATTAATACCATATCATTGATTCCCATTTGCAAACAGTGTCTGTGAATGTTGGGACAAAGGTCTGAAATCCACTATCCAATCAGTACAGGAGGAATACAAACACTATAGGACACTGCAGTACTAAGCCCAAATGTTAAAATATTAATTTGAGGCATCAAGCTGCCCTCAATATACATACACTGGGCTTTATCTAAACATTTAACACCAGACTGCACTTTTGCATATGTCAAAAAAAAACAAATATGTCATGTTTTATTCTTAAACCTTTGCTTCCTTTAAGTTTAGATACAAGTCCATAGCTACCTGTCATACATGATATGATTTTTAACATGATGTAGAACACAAATTTCTGGAAAACGACGCAGCAGTCCCATGTATTGCGGTGTTGATTACCCAAACCTCAGTTATCCAAAGTTCCAGCTAGCTGAAATAAGGTTTTATACTGCTGTATCTAACTATCAAGGGAACTTATTTAATGTGATTGACTGAAACTCTGATCCTCTGAATTCACTTTTCCCTCTGACATTTGGATTATTAAAGCTATAACTGCTTTGACAAAGAAAAGGCTAAAATAAGCTAAGAGGCAAAGGCTATTCTAATGACATTGTTATTTTAAAAAGAACACCAGGTGCTTACCCAGGCAAGTAGAAGACAGAGTCCCCCACTTCAAATGGTGTACTATGGTGTAGTTGGACGCAATGCTCAAAGGCACAGAAGGGCCCGAGACAGAAGAGTATATGAGTTACAGTAATATGATTACATGGTTCATAGTTAAGAAATGTGAAAATCTTGATGGTTCAGTTGCAAGTCTGCTGGTCATTTTGTGTGTGTAATTATTATTGATTTACTTCTTGACAGAATCTCAGGGAAAGCACGGAAAAAAAATTTGAACGAGAAATTCCAGATGTAAATACAGATTTTAAACAGCGTTTTCACTTGGCATTAATTATTTTAATGGTATTTTTAATACTATTTTCTAAGAGACAATATTTTTTTTCTATTGACTTCAAGTTATCATGTACTCTGCTGTAGCAAAATAAAGCAATCGAGTGTGGTATGGGCACTGAAGGCAAAGACTCAATAAAAGAGCAGCATGCTTTTCAGTCTGGCCTTTTAAAACATCCACTATCAGAGGGCTTTGGAGGTTTAAGGGATTACATACCATGGCACATCTGTCAGATTATTATGTAAGAAAACTCTCCTGCTGTTTTCTGTGGGTAGAATGTCTGCTGTGGAATATTTTAAAATAGTTTTAAAAACAAAGCCACACAAAACAGGCAATATTTCAGTTGCTTCAAAGTGTGTTTTCATGGGAAAAAATGTAACTTATTTTTCCTGGCCTAAAAACAAGTTCTATTTAGTGCTCTGACTTCAGGCTGGTATCTGAATATGGATTAGCAGAATACACATGCTTTTACTGTTCACAACAGAGATTATGCAAAAACATCAGGATTTGTAGGTTGGCCTGACTTAGCTGTAATTTATAGAGCCAGGAATCATCAACAGCATGTAAAGAATAGATGAAATATGAAATGATAATTTATGTTACATTTCAGTTATATGCTTAAAAGCATTTTAAATGACTGCTGATCTTAGGGAGCTTTTCTATATAAAGCAAAAGACAAAATAATTTCATGAAAAATACCTCATACTACCCCACTGCTCTCATGCTTCGCTTCAGTAACACAGTTACATCTTGTAAAGTGGTGTGGCACTGCTGCTGAGGGCACTGCAGAGCAACAGCCAATCTCCAAATTCACATCATACATGGTCGGAAAGCTGCAGCTTCATTAAAGTTATTATGGGAAGCAGAAGTCTGAAGCCATCATCCACCACCAGTTGGATACTACAGATTTAAACAACTATTGTAAATTCTGCATCGGTAAATTCCGATCAAGTTCTGCAATTCTCGTGCCCCTGCTGTGCTCTTTTAGACATCTCACCCTCACAGCAGGGGACCAGATGATGCAGGGCTGTTTAGGTGGTAGGAGCTACAGTACACAAACAAATTACAGAAGCAAACACAGCACGAGTTGAATTGGAAGTTTCTCCCATTCCAATAATTCCTCTTAGCAGCTGAAATCTACCTTTGCCAGAAATTCCATTACCAACTGCACAAAGCATTTTAGGCTCTGCCTTCCGTAGACAGATGAGCAGAAAATAGTTGTCAATAGATGGAAACTAGAAAGAGGCAGACTGGAACACCACTGTAGATTTGGATCACAAATAAATATGGCCAAAATACAGGGGAACAGATGGCAGATTTTTTTTTAATTATTAAATAAACATATGTGTGTATGTATAAAGTTTCTGCCAAATCTGACCTTCACAGGAGCATAGTATGACCATGAAAATGTGTTCCCTGCTCAAGGATCAACCCTAAATGGGATTTTTTGCTGACATTATCATAGTTTGGAGCAACAGGGCTCCACTTCCAAGCACTAGGCCATTACTCTCAAAGGGTGCAGGTTAAAGTAAGAACTGCCGGTGAAGTTACAATGTACATTAGGGCATTTCCTGAGCACACAAAGCTCTCAGCATAGACACGCTCATTTGCTTACCACTTCAGAAACATCATCCCACCTACACAGTGGGCTGTATAAGCTGGCTGTATAACCCATGATGAATCTCATTAATTCAGAAAGAGAATATTGTCACATATTGGGAGTCAGCATTAGGCAAGCAAGTTCAGACTATAAACTGAAGTGATCCATAAGGTTCTACATCAGCCTTTTGTGAATTCAGCTTTTAAAACTATGTTAAACACCTCTGATTTGGTCAGAATCAGTGTGCCCCCACTCTGCATAAATGTAGCCAAGATTACTTGGCAAGAGCCCATATTTTTCAAACAGGAGTTTCAGAAATGCTCTATTTCCGTCTCAGATGTGAAGCATCCAGAGTTCTAAGTCTCAAATGCTCCAGCAGCCTCAGAATTATTGGTTTATGCTTCTTTCAAATGCTTATTTTATCTGAAAATATTTGGAAAAAGGAAAACATCTTGGCTAGTATTCAGAAAAACATACTTTTATTAAGCAATCTATTCTTCCCAAAATCTGGATTTAAATATTTTAAGCAAAATTCATATGTACACATGCATGCAGATCTGTAAATATATACATATTTTGTCTTATTTACATGCAGTCCCTTCATTTAGACTTTGGGCAGCTTATGCAGACATCTCTTCTAGTGGGAGTGAAAAACAGGTTCAATCCAATGCTTATACGCAGCTAGCAGAGAGATGTGAGAGTGGCTCTTCAGGGGCAGAGTCTGCCTGGCACACACAGGGTCACTCTCTGTGCACGGAGGTCTCAGATGAAGAGCTACTTATTCCAACAGACACACCACAACAAACAAACACAGGCTCAAAGCCTCCAGCACAGCCAAACCTTGCTGTATCTTTGCTTAGCTCTCAAGAGCCCAACATACTCTCAGTCTTAAACCAAGCATCTACCGGAGCTACCTTTTTGTTCTTCACAGGGAACTGTCACAGAATACTGAACTGAAATTAACTATTTTTTAATATTATTTTTAAATTGAAATAAATAGGGACATATATATTCAAATATCCAGGCAATAGAAGAACATCATTTTCTTCCCAGTGAACCGCACACTAAGCACTTCCTAGCTCCAGCAAGCCTTTCATGCGAGGTTTCTAACTGTTAAAAACATCCTATTGTTTGTGTTGCCTCTGGCCACACTTAGATTCAAACTCACTTCTATTTTACATACATCTCATGTTTCATTTCTGCTACTATGCATCAGCCACATTCCAAATAAACATGGTGCAATGCTTGTTCTGCTAAAGCAATTCTTCAGCATCTCCATTTTCTCTATTTTCCTCCTCTCTGACCCCCTCCCTGAAGATGCCCTTCAGTTGTCATTTTGATGGACCTCCTTAAGCATACCCTAGTAAAACCATTTGGACTACAGGATCTTTCCAAGAGCCTTTGCATAGTTCAGGACTTGCCTGAGGCCATCCATGCTCTTGAGCCACATACAGCCAGCTTTGTGTCGGACTGTCACAAGCTTTGTATCAGATCTCTGGCACCATCACCACCCAAGGGCCCCAGCTCACAGTATGTCCTCCCAAACACAAGTCCATCGTGTGCAGTCAGTGTTACAGTATTGAAGAAATGTCTATTATTGGGATATTGGAAGTGACTGGTATGTTTACAGCACTTAGTTCCTAGTGGCAAGCAGAAAAATAGCTGCAACAATCTTGGATCGGTTTTATTTCAACCTCTGGATTACACATGAAATTAAACAAGGAAAAAGGAGCCAAACCATTTGTTTTCTCCTGTGTATAAGAGAAAAGAGAGAACTGCCCTTCTCAGCCTAGCACAGGACAGACTTTGTTGCTCACCTTCCCCTTTCCATTGCCTGCTGCATTAAAAGCCACCCCTGTTTCAGGCCACAGAGATCCTAGGATCTAGTGCTGCTCTAAATGACATCACAAGACAATGCCCCCACACCTTTATGCCAGCTAAGGCCTACAAGGTATAGTAATATATAGACAATGTAAATAACCAACTTGCTAATAACCAATCCCAAATCCAAATTCCAAGAAATGAGACACTTAGGTTATGGACACTGCAGGTAAGTACTTGTTGTGTGAAAATAACCTTATACATTACAAATCCCTTGTTCTTTTTATTTGAGGATCGCTTATCTCAAGTTTTGCTTTAAAAAAAACCCACAGTTAATAAGTTAAAATGGACATAATATTTTAGGAAAGAGACTTCAAGGAACTTCCACATACTTGCCTAAATAAGTATCTTAACATATCTGAGTGCAAATATCAGCTTTGGGTCTAAAGGGATTATTCAGTGAATGTAAATCAAACAGTTTCTACACACTCGGGAGACTGACAATAATTAATACCAAAAAAATGCACATTTTGTTCAAATTAATCAAAAATATAGCTGATACCATGCCAGAGCATTTAAGAAAACTAAAAATGGTAAGTACATTTTAATGACTTTAGCAAAAAAAACCCATAATGAATGCAAAGTATGCTGACGAAAAAAGTTTCTAACAGTAAAAAAAGCAGCAACATTTCAGCAAATGTATAAACATGCATCCTAAATGAGGATGAAACACAACAAATGAGGAAACATATTGTACATAAACATCTGAAAGACAAAAATATGATCCATAAAACATACATTATCAATAGCCATAAACCTGACTAATAAGTGCACTGCATCCATCACATTCTGCGACAGGTAAAATACAGACTCTAAACCAGAGGACAATATGTTCCTGCTTACAGTGTAAAATGGCCACTTGCATTACACATACAGTGTGCTTATGTTGCTCTCTTTTGGTGGATGTGCAGTACTGACACAAATTTCTCTGAAACAGTTCCAGCCCTTAAAAAATATTTATTCTATTCTAATTCCAAACCTGATCTTACAAATAACCCTAAGTTTCTGATTTTAAATACTTTTAAAATGCTGATTACATTTTTCATCATTATTTCAGCTAAGAAATTGCTAATAATGCAAACTTAGCTGCTTTTATTTTTGCTCCTTCATCAGGCTATGCCACAGGCTACTTTACTAAAGCAATCAATATATCTACGTGCACAAAAAATATTAATAGCACTACAAATGTTGAAAGGGAAGAATAATTTGGGGAAACAAGATTAACATAAGTTGCTTTGTTTCTTTCATGTGGCAAAGGCAGCAGTACTTTACTACTCTTGATGTTAAGGTAAGAAAATCAAAGACAAGCAAACAGTAAAGCATTACTGAAAATTTCAGTGTAGATACAGTTTCTTGTGCGTAGTGGCAAAATAACCAGGATATGACAATTAAAAAACAAACTGATCCATTCACTTCATGCTCTGGCTTACTGGGAGAGCCTCATCACTGCTCATACAGAATACACCTAGCACAGCACCAGCGCAGCCCTTTCCACTTTGTATACTCTCATCCTCAGTGGACCTTCCTACCCTGACACACCACCTGGTTTGAATTCTTCCTTACCTGATACCTTCTCACCAGTGGCATCTCTATATTCTTGTTTTCCTCAGCTGTTGTCCTACTTCATCTCCTCTCTGTTAGACTGTTTGCATGTGCATCTGTTGTGCTATAAAAACATTTAATAATAATCCCTGTCCTTTCCACCTGGGCTGCATAGAACTGCAGTAATAATGTTTATAACCAGTTCCATGTGGTAGTCATACAGGGCCAAGTAACCTTCAGGATATTTCTCATTCAGGGCAAATAATCTAAATTAAAGAGACTAATCCTTAGGGTACACATGGGTTTACAGGTACTAAGGGAGGGCAAATACTTTTCTCCTTTTTGTGTGTGTGAATAAGTCTAATCAACAAAGGACAATCTTCTTAAAATAAGCACCTAAAATAAAGCATTCAAACCTACATGTGTAAAAATAGATGAGAATTATTCCTCATTAACATAGAAGAATGCTTAATAGTCTCTTGGATTTCACTGGCACAAAATGAAATGCTCATTACCTTTAAATCCTTTCTCTTTTACTGAGATGTATTAATACATCTTTGGCATATAATTTTAGCCACCACAGTTTGAAAGCTTTGTCCTCCTTTTTCTGTGAACAACAAACACACACACACACACACAGATTTTGCATAGGCATAAAAAGCGTAACTACTGGAGAACTTACTGATATTTAGAAAAATGTAACTGTTTAAGATCTTTCAAAAAGCAGTTTAATCTGCATGATCCACATGTACCCACCTAATCTGTAAATCAACGGAAATCACACCAGGAAGTTAGAGAGTTAAATCAGATGAGAGTTTCTGAACACCATTAAAACTTCCCTAAAAATATGTGACGGAACTTGCATAGCTTAATTGTTCCAGCCATATACAGAACAGAGTATTACCAGAAGAATTGTTGTGACCATGCCATTTAATTAGTATTCCCACTACAGCTGCTGCCCCTGGTGTAACTAGAAGATATACTTAATGCAGCTATCCTGATGAGTGAAATTTTAAACTAATTATTACATATAAATAGTGAAGAGAGAGACTAATGGAGCTACACTTCAGTCAAATGATTCCGCCAGAGTCATGAATGGTAAGAACATAAACTGAATTAAATTCATAAACAGCACCACACCTCTGGAGCAGAAATCTGGCTGTTTTAACTAACTGCCCTAATGTGTATCATTGCATCTTACAAACAATCAAAACAATAGTGTATTTCAGGGGAAAGAATAACAGATATGCTGTAATAATGAAAACTGATATCAAGAGTACCAGAATGAAAGATCTGATAATAGGAAAAACTGAGCTTATAACATCCTAGAAAAGAAGACAAAAAGATGATCACTAGTAATGTAAAGAGATTGCCACAGTGCAAAGACAATTTTAAATTGTCTTTATTTAATATTTAATAATGTCTTTAATATTTAATAATATTTATAATATCTAAATAGCTATTTTAAAATAACTATTACTTTAAATAAGTATTATCTGCATTAAATAAAAATGACAATATCAGTTACTGATAATTCAAGTTTGAACCAGATATCAAACAAGCACAACTAACATGACACTTAAAACTGGCCCCAAATCAACAGAAAAAGTTATAGGAATACCCTTACAGATGGTCTGCTGAGGCTCTTCTCAGCCCCCTCCTCCTGCAAGTGTTCAGAACTCTGTCCTGGAGCATCAGCCTGTTCACAAGGATGCAGCTGTAGGACCACAGCTTGGATAGCAAAATGTACAGAGGAAACATTCTACTCAACCCTAGTATCAGACCACTACTACTTCAAGAGTACTTCAGGGCAAAAACCAAGCAGGAGATACCTGGAATCTGCACAAGCATGAACCTTGTGGGTCACAGCTGAAGTGTTTGGTGTCTACACTCACTGCTCATATGCTTTCACTGGGTACCCTTGCAGTTTGCAATACAGCCACAATTCTTTGTTTCTCACTAGAATACTGGCCTGCCAACACCTAGACAGGGGTTGTGCAATCACTCTGAGTCAGGCAGAAGACAGTGCTGCTCTAAAGGAAAAGTATATGAATCCCCCTAAACTAATTTCGAAACAAACATTTTTAGCTTTCAGCTACTCTCAGATACAGACTTGTCACTTGTGAGACAAACGACAACCCAAGCAAGCATGTCTTAAAACTGCATTGCAACATATAAATGCTCCACCTTTCAAACACTTCACACAAGTTTAGATGTAATGCTTGCTAACACAGGAAGAGTCACAGTGATGCCTATGCATCCCACCGGAGTTTGTAGAATCACTTGTTCCACAGAATACCACCCACTGCATCATCTTTTTGGAAACAAGCCCTGACAAACTGCAAGGCAATTTTCTACCCAACGCTAGTAGCTGTCTCTTGATCCCCCTGGAAGGACCACCCTGCCGCACAGCTCAGCATCCCATCCCTCCTCCACTTCTGCCACTCTGCAAGCCAGCTCTAAAGAGCATGAGAAAAGCTGCTGCAGCTTGGAGACCACGGAGAAGGGAAGATTAAGGCTCCATTCACCTTTTCAGGTTGGAGCTCTCCACAGCTAGCAGGATGCAGTCTGTTACATCCATGTCCCTTCACAGTTCAGACCAGTTCATACACTCTTGCTGATATGAACCGCACCTTAATTGAAACAATTTCAGTTACAGTTGAACCCACACGTGAACAGAAAGCAGGAATTTGCCAGTTACAGTCCCTCAACATAGCTGATATATCTGAAAGCAACTTTCCACCACTGAGGTTTTAAGGGTCACACATATTATTTAGCCTTTTAATTTACAATTTACAGAATGCATGCAAGGTTAAATACCAAATCCCAATAACCCATAGTAAGTGAGAAAAAGATGTCCTGAAATACCAAGCTTTAAAAATTCAATTAAAAATATAAATAAATAAATAGCCAATCACTGGCTTTGCAATTATTTTAACTTTGATCTTTAAAATCTGCAAGTTGACTCATATCCTATTGTGACAGAAATCAAATCATTTTTACAGTTGATAAACACTTAAGTTTACTAGTTAATTAAATCCTTTCTGGATTTTTTTTTCCTCTTTCAATTTTAAGAGAGTAAAAGTTTAAGCTTTTAATAGCAAAATATAGCAGCATAATATAATTCTTTTGCTTGATGTTCTTAATTGCAATTACGGGTTTAAACTAGAGAGCTCCTTTGGGGGGAGCTTGAGAAGAGTTTGGGTTTTTCTTCCTTAACTAGAGCAGTAATTAGAAAATACTTGGCCTTTCCATACCTCCGACAATCTGCCTTTCTCTCTTCCAAACAACTTCAATTTTCCATATTCCTAAAATTGCATGAATTAGGTTTATAAATTAATCCCCAAATTATCTGCAACATTAGCTCATGCAAGTTACACACTGGTGACATTTCGGACTCCTGAGTAACACTAATATTTTATGTTACATTATAAGAAGTACTAAAAATGTAATTTTCACATGATGCCACACAGCTCAAAATACATAGAAAAAGCAAACTGCTTTTAAAAATTAGTAAATTTAAGGACAATACCTTTGATTTGTATTTTTGTATGTGACCATTATAGGCTTGATCCTGCCAGCATTTTTCACTCAGTGCAGTTCACTGTGCTTCGAAAATAAGCCCTCACATTAGCAACTGCTCAGCCTGAGAAATATTACAACCCAGTGGAGCTTGACTGAACTTGATTCAAAGCATACGGTTTTCCAGAAACCATCATGACAGATTTCCTTGCAACCTGCCAACCTAATACTGATAGCTTAAACTCACCCACTCCTGCTGCCCAAACCCATCTCTTCTGCAGCTTGACTGCCCACAGCTCTCACAGCCTCACAAAGTTCCCACAAAGGGACAGTGAGGCAGTTGCAGAGCAGGGCTGGGTTTGCCTGAAGTTACCTGTGAGTACAAAGACCATCAACCCTGAAGGGCCTGGTGCATGCCTAGTTGTCTCATAGTTCCTGTAGATGAATGCTTCTGAAACTACTGTCTGACAGTATCTCCTAGAGAAACTGATGCATTACAGTCTTGCTGAGTGATCAGTACGGTAGGCAGGAAACCGGCTGATGGGCAGCACTCAGAGGGTGACGGTGAATAAAGACTTTCCCAGCTGGCGACCTGTCACTAGTGAGGTCCCCTAGGGATCAATTTTAGGCCCAATGCTATTCAGTGCCTTCATAAGTAATTTAGATGATGGAATCAAATGTACCCTGATGAAGTCTGCCGATGATACCAAACTGAGGGGAGAACTGGACACTTTTAGAAGGTAGAGCCACTCTGCAGGTTGACCTGGAAAGGCTAGAGAATGGACTAACAAGAACCTTACAAAGTTCAATAAGGACAAGTGTATGGTCTTGCACCCAGGTAAACACAATCCAAGAGGGCAGCACAGGCTGGGACCTACCTGGCTGGGGAGCAGCTCTGTCAAAAGAGAGCTGGGGGTCCTGGTGGACAAGCTCAGTATGAGTGAACAGTGTGCTGCTGCAGCAAAGAAAGTCATCAGGATACCAGGTTACATCAACAAGGGCATCACCAGCAGAGATAAAGGAGTCATTATGCCACTCTATTCACCTCTTCTCAGGCCCCACCTGGAATACCATGTTCAATTTTGGCCCCTGCTATACACAAAAGATGTGGACAGGCTGAAAAGGGTCCAGATAAGGGCCACAAAGATGATCAAAGTACTGAGAAGCTGCCATATGAGGAAAGGCTGAGACAACTGGGTTTGTTCAGCCAAAATAAGGCTCAAGGGAGACCTTATCACCATGTTCCAGTATTTAAAGGGTGGTTACTGAGAAGACAGAAACTCCATTTTCACAAAGAGTCATGCGGAAAGGAAAAGGGGTATGAGCACAATTTACTCCTCAGAAGATTCCAAATGAACACAAGAGAAAGATCTTTCACAATGAGAAGTACTGATCCTTGAGGTCCCTTCCAACTTGGTATTCTATGATTCTATTAATATCTGATTGCCCAAATGTTGCTGGCCCTTATATTCCACCTATTCAAGTAGCCGGGGCGGGGGGAGGTGTTAGAAAAAATATATAGAGAGATACTTACTTGATATAAATTATTACAAAACTACTGTTATCTTTATAATTGTTCCTCAGTTAAGGGTAGAGTCATTTGCATAACTTGATTAAGAAGAAAGAGCTTCCACAGGAATTAAAGCTTCCAGAAGACATTTTTCCCAGTAACCAATAATTACCAGAACAAAAAGGCTACGGCAATTATTGCTAGACTGCTCTCTCACATGACCTTGGCCACAAGAAAAAGTTAAGTTGGGAAAAATCTCCCTCCCTTCTCCAGCAATTTTGCACAAAAGAGTAATAATAATAATAATTAAGAAAAATCATCATTGGTAGTGCTGAAGTAATTCCTTTATTGCCATAGAACCACAAAACTTTAGTCTTTTGTGACAAACAGCTTTAGGTTGGACATGGATTATTTTTCTGGTGTTTTGAAAAAGCATATCCTGCAAGCTGAGACAGGCCTCCCTTCTCAGAAAGAATTCCTTTTTATTAGCTTGCCCATGCAGACTTACAGAACCAAAACACAAACAAAGCCCAGCATCAAAGGAATGGGAGGAAGGGGACTTCTTGCAGATGACAAACTCTGCCTGATGCAGGCCCTGCTACCAGGATCTTTGCTATTGGAAATGCTGGTTATGGTGTGCAGTGTAATTGATGACATTACTGACACCTGCTGAGGATCAGAGGTGAGACAAAACGCTGCATAGGCAGTATGACAGCACACAATTGTACACTGGTCCTTTGTCACATGCTTTCAGATTTCCACATACAGTTCCCAGAACTAGTAATAATCTCAGCACTCAGCAGACTAAGACCAACACAACCACCTTGTGAAACTATTTCTCCCCATAGAATAGCAAAACTTGGTATTAAATTTTATAGGGGTATAGACAGAAGAAGGGAGCATTGCTAGACTCCAATTACTACGCCATATTGAAGAGCAATGGTTCACCAGTAGATCTGCAATGAAAGCAAAGCTGCTTCTGAAAGATACAATGTTTTCTGTAAAAAGAGTAACACACAATAGCACAATACAGGAAAGTACAATTTATTGTTGATTAAATAATTACAGTACAGTGTTATACTTCCTGCTGAGGTTCTGCAAGCTGAACTGTGACTCAGGTGAGATGTAAATTCCTAAATAACAAAAATGCTGACATGACTATATGCATATTAGTGTTACTGGATGTTGTTACTGTTGACATAAAAAAAGATATACAATTGTTCTCCTAGAATTGTAGAACAAGTTATATGGCAGCCAACTAAAACAAAAACCAATTTTATTTACTTGGCCTGACTATAATAGCCAGTAAAGCTATCCTCACCATGCTGTTGCAGCCTATGCAGGGGAAAAATAATACTGTGGAATAGATCACATTGTTCCAAAAGCTTAACTAAGAGACAAGCTTCTTCCCAATGTTTGTGTTTCTCAAGTAAGAGTGTTCATCCAACTACTTCAGATTTCTAATCCTAATAGATTTTCTATTGTCATTAACACATGTATATGTGTAGTTGAAAGAAGAGAGGTAACAGGCAAAGATGTTAGAAAGTATGTTAATTGGACAGTGTTTGTGCAACTCAAACATGTTTTCTGTAAAAAGAGTTGTATCCAAACACAGGTATACTGGGATACTTTGAACACTGATACACGTTAGATAATAATTCATACTGTTATTAAAGCTTTTTCCTCAACCCCAGGTTTGTTAACATTTGGAAGTTATAAGACATACAAAGCTTACTGCCTCCTTCACCTGAGCAGGCTGGGGTGAGTGAAAGAAGGGAATTAAAACTGCAAACTTTCACAGCTCAGACAGAACAGTCTGCATTAGCAGTGCCTCCCTCTACCAGAGTGAATAGCCACGCTCTTCTGACAGCTGTAGCAACGAGTGTGAGCAACATACCAACATCTTGTAAGCTTGCAAGTACAAAACTACTGCACGGTATGCTGCTTTTCCATGCTCTCTATGTTCCCATTATTCACCAGTTGTGACCAGTGCTGTCATACCCAGTGACACACCTGTGGCACAAAGCATTTAGTTTCTCAGTATGTCCAAACGCATGTCACATCTGAAGGAAATTAGGGAGCCATCTCTGGTTCATATCCCACCTTTCAAAACAAAACCAGAGGCTACAGTGACAGGAGAGGAACACACACTCTGCAAACACTGCAGACAAAACTGAAGGTATATACAAACTCTGCACTTGGCGCGCAACATAGTGAAGTCTAGCGCACCTTGAGCATAACCCAACCATGCAGCTGTAGGCAATCATGCTGATTAATCTGGCAAATCATCCCACAAATGAAGTAAATTAAACATTGGAAGGATGCTGTCAGGTCCAGCTTACCAATGCTGGTAGAAATTGTTTTAAGTGCCAAAGAAACTTATTCTTCACAATGCCAGTGAGCTTTCTCAATTGCTTCTGGTTTTGTTAAATGCCACAGCAAGCAACAACAATGTGATTAAACTTATACTGCCCTATAGCACATTTGTCTAGTACTACATCATTTTGACACAACCACTTTATTCATTCTCTGAATCAGAATAAAAGAAATCAGATGGCTTGAATCCAGCACCATCGTGAAAATCAGTTCACTCCCTTGAACACCACAAGCCCTGCATGGGAGGGAGGAAGCTGTACGCCCAATGACTTTACTCGTCAGGAAAGGGTAATTGGGCTGGAGAAACTCTCCCACGCCTGGAGATTTCTCACTGTTTACCAACATGGTCAGTTACTAAAAATATGTCTACACTGCCCCCTAATTCATGAGATACCAGAGAAAGTACAGAGGTACAGAGAAGGCACAGATCTCTGCACAGGACAATTTACCCTACTTCTCATTAGCAACGTCTAGTTGTTTGACTAATTTCCTGTCTTTGTAAAGGATACTGGCTATCAGTTATTTTACCAAACACACACCTGTGCTAGTGAAACCTGCACTAGTGAAACCTGCAGCTGTATGTGACCCAGAAGCCCCTGGCAAAGCAAGAAATGTCAGAGCTGCAAGGAAGTGACTCTAGCAAGAGCTGAGACCGCTTGGCAGAGAGCTGCCTGCATGCAAGGGCTGCCCAGGACACAGGTGCATGCTCCTGTAAACACATCCCAGGTTCTCCGTTCTTGTGCCAGATGCACATTGCTGAGAATTGCCAAGCCCACTTGTGTCACTCAAGAGCGGTATTGTCCTTTGCAAAGTAAATTAATCCCATGCCTCTTGTGCAATGACAACCAGAGCATTTCTGATATCCAAATTAGATCAAGAAATCTGTGCACTACATAGAAGTTTGCAATACAGGTATGGCATGACATTATCTTGAAATGGAAAGCTTCTGTTTAGAAAATAGGGTCTTCCATGTCCTGTGTAAAAGCTTCTAAGCCAGTGGATTATGGGGAATTGTGGCAGGAACAAATGAGTGGGTATAATGTTATAGATGGTCAGATGACAGTATGCCACTCAGCTAAAAATCATACATAGCTTTAATTGAAAGCCTTTCGTTCTGCTGCAACAGAGCAAGTCATTTCCACAACGATGGGCATAAGGGAAAAAACCTTTAATGTGAAACCTACTCCAGAGTAATGCATTTTCTCACCACATCTTGACTTCTCACACCTGTTTTGGCCTCCACTTCATGACTGCCACCCTCCACATTCAAAGCCAGTGCTTTCCAGCGAGTGAACTGCCTATTCTGTCAACCCTCACTGCAGCAGCACACTGCGTGATGATGCTCAGCAAAACTGCGTGACAGTAGCCGTGAGCAGCGGTTTGGTGAGGGCGCAGCAGGAAAGGCAGGTACAGGTCACTGTCCTGTGCTCCTCCCTGCTTTGCAATGCTGCTGATAACTCCTGACAGGGGCAGGCACAGACGGTGACCCACAGCTGTGCGGCCACCTGAGCCAGCACAGCAAACTGAGTAGGCTCTGGACACCTGTGTCAGCCACCACTTCAGCCAGGTACAGGCTCCATGGCACTAAGAGCAGGCATACACATTCAGAGGACACTTAGGGGCCATGCACAGCAGTTCTATCTGGTTTATTATATAGTATGGGTAGTAATAGCTGTGTGAAAAGAGGGCAGTTCTAAGTTCATTAACAGTTCTTACTAAGTAAATGTAAAAAACCTTTTGTTTTAAAAGAAGAAATGGGCAGTTTTGGAACTAGATGATCTTAAGGTTCTTTCCTAAGACATTTTCCTAACCATTCTATGATTCTGTATTAAAACACCAAGAATGTACCTGTCTTGCTCCCCCACAAGAAGAATCTTCTTCTGTTCTATATACATAAATGACAAAATTACCCCCGATTTCCTTAAGAGTCCTAAAGTGCTACAGGTATTTACACACCAACAAAGGCTTCTCTACATTAACAAGCAATTTCTGCAATGTAGGGAGCTGCACAGAGGTGGCTGTCAGAGAACAAAGAACACAGATGCAGAGTAAGAACTAATGCATGAGAATTTTACCACATACAGAAAAAATTACAAATGTTTTTAGCAAATGCTGGAGTGAAAGATTTCCCAATAAGTATGCCATTTAACAGCAAATTATTTTCTCCTGAAAACGGGAATAAATGCTTCGAGGTGACTGTTTTAACACTGCATGCAAAGCTAACTTGCAAATATTCACATTTGCTAACACCTAAATTAGATGTTATAAGTGTCAATGCAATTTAGCCTTTTCACTTGAATACACAGGGAAAGTCAAAAAACTGTGAACTTCTGGGTTTATATTTAAAAGTGAGTATCTTGAACTCCTAGCCCAGCTAAGGAACCATACAGATGTAATTTTAAAAGCTCATGAATTTGTTTACTTTCCTGTATAGACAATCAACAATCAGAAACTAATTTTCCCATAACAAGGACAAGACATTCCTTCCTGGACAGGACATTAACCCAAGGCTGAGGTCTACAAATGGGTATCCTTATGAGGTTTTTAAGTAATGCTCCCTTTAACATTACTTCGTCACAGCAATTCTTTCAAACCCATATTTCCCTTGCTCGTTGGATCACAGACAAAGCGTTAAAGTCTTTGTGAGGTTTCGTAACTGGCCCTTCAGAGTCCATCCCACAGCTGCTCATCCTGTCTTCGCACTAGCGTGGTGCGAGAAGCAGGGCACGGAGTACTGAACCAGCGACACCCATACCACAGTGGGCTCCTTCCAGACATCTCCAAACAGGAGCCTAAGGTAACCGCACCGCTACCAACATGAGCTCAGGACAACAAACGTGGGGGACAGGCATGTTTGATGGTGATTATGGTCACCCACAGCCTTACGTAAGAAGCCACCCTCCCACCAACGAAACCCTCCCGCCGCCTCAGCTGCCCCTTACCTGCCACCGCCTCCGGGCCAGACGGGCACAGTGCTCCGAGCTCTCCCGAGACTTCCGCTCACCGCTCCCACCACCGGGCGGCAGGAGGGCCGCGCTCCCATCCGAGCGGTTAGGGCAGCAGCGCAGGGCTCCGGAGATGGGGCTGGGGAAGAGAGGAAGCTGGGAGGAAGCAGAGACAGGGCACCTGATCCAAAATAGCCAAAGTGGTATTCCATACCACAG
>JANHGB010022463.1:6989-32310 GCA_026283785.1 Coracopsis vasa
AGAGAAGCTGTGGCTGCCCCATCCCTGGCAGTGTTCAAGGCCAGGTTGAACAGGGCTTGGAGCAACCTGGTCTAGTGTGAGGTGTCCCTGCCCATGGCAAGGGGTTGGAACTGGGTGATCTTTAAGGTCCCTTCCAACCCAAACCATTCTATGATTCTATCAATTTGCCACATAACATCTTTCCTCCCAACAGCTACTCACTAGGAATACGAAGTCCTTGGTTTTATTCATAGTAGGATGCTAAAGGTTTTTTAACAAACTATAATTTTGCATGGAGTTGGCTTTAATTATGCAGGTGAACCAATATCTGGAAATGGCATCTGCCCCAAGAAACCAAATTGCTAGCTAAATTGATTTCACTATAATCTGATAACAAGAAATTGCCTCTGAAGCTGAGATTTTGCATGCCCCGTTGCTAAACCAGATTGACACACACTTTAACAGTTAAATTATAAGCCTCTGAAAGATTTACATCAAACCAGAATAAATAGCACTGGGAGCAGTGACACTGTGATAATATTAGTAACAGCATTTATATATTGTTTTATAGATGCACCAGGTTGCTCTGTGTATTTATGGGAATGGCTACAGTTGTCTCAGAAGTTTAGATGTTGCTAGACTGGAACATGCTGGCTTCAGTCCTGATGGCAACGAGAGTTTTCCATAGCTCCAGCAACGGGTGCTGGGTTCTTAACGTGGTTGAAGCAGTGGGCCCAAAAAAGCCTAGCTACATCCCCACCGTTGACTCCAGCAGGTGATGTGGTGACAAAGCCCTGGCTACATCTGAAAGGATGATAATTTTTTCTTCAGAATACATTCATCTAAAACTTATTTCCTCTGTTATTCTGGCAACAGTTATAAAAGTTAAAGAATAAGCACTATTTCCAGTTTGATTACAGTTGGGTGTGTTATTTCTTCCACACCATAGCATTATATACACATGTAATATATATGATATGTATAATATGTAATAAAACACTGTATTTGAAAATACGAAAGTTGGGTGGTCAAACCATGGACATACCATGATGGAATGCTCCAGGAATAAATTACTATGTTAGACGAATTTGAATGCTTGTCTGGAAACCAGCAGATATGTGGTGATTATCTCCAACTAAATATAATTTCAGAAATTTATTATATTTTCTCTTGTGAAAGACCCAGTTATAGTTTCAACACTGGTTTCACTTCCTAAATTAATACTAACATATTGGGCTTAACCTTCACCAGAACATGCAAGGTCTCAGATATTTATTTTTTTTTTCTAATTAGCTACCAAGAATTAAAATAATTGAATTATTTTTTAAAGGCATAAAAATTTAATTCAGGTATATGTTACTCAATATATCTACGGTGATTTTGTGACTTCTACTGGAGAGAGTTTTTCTGATACTGTAAGACCAAAAGATCTTGAGCGTATGCCAGGCAATGGATGAGTTTCTTTCAGTGACCATTGCCAAGAAACAGTAGTCTCTAATTCCCAAAGTAGTATTTCTAAATTGTTACAGTTATAAAAATTCGCTTTTTGCTGATTTTGTAGACGTTCCCACTTTGAGAATATTAACTTGTACATTTTCAGCATCCTGTATATGCTATAATAGTACAGTCCTAATACTGCAAACATTTTTGGTCATCCAGTTTTCACTGAAAAAATGTAGTTATTAAAATATCTATGTGGTGAGTGGTTTTGTGGAAGCCATATCTTTTAAGAAGCAAAACTTGAACTTTAGTCTTGAGTTACATGTAGAAGCTGCTGCTGCATTGCAGTCTCTAGGGCTTTGTCCAGGCTTCAGTCCAGACTTCTGCCCACAGCTGCAGGGTCAGAATCCAGCCCTCAGCCCTGAGCCTTCCTGTTCAAAACCATCTCTGCAACAAAACCTTGCCATTGATAGGGAGCCATATCCAGCTTAAGCTGAAAAAGATACAGCTCTCGCTGAGCAAATCGTGTTTTTTCCCTGTATGCCCATGCTTACTTTATTTGCAAATCTGACTTAAATACTGTGGCAATGGGTAATTTGGAGGACTACAAACATATAACCACAAGGGAAAAGTCCATCACCAGTTTGACAGTTTTACTCTGCCACGCAGGCATTTTGGGGTGGGTTATTTTGCTTACTTTTGTTCTGCAGTATCTTTATATAGACGCAGCATAAGCATTTCTGAAATGCACATCTGGGAGTGTTTATATGTCGATAACAAAGACAAGTTGTGATATGTATTGAGGCTCTTTAGCAGTCTAGAAGGCACCTTTGTGCTGTGAAAAATTTAAAGCATGCCATATCTTGTGCTACAACTTATGTTGGAATTTTAAACTGGAAATACTGTGCCCAAATCCCTAAGATCAGTTCTGCTGATTTTAGGAGCCTAGCAATATCACCCAGTGAAGTAGAAGCATGAGAAAATGGAAAGAAACACAAAGAGGGAGCTGAAGTAAATCATCAGGTGTAAAGAGCTGGATCTTTCATTTATGGTAGTGTTTTATCTTCTGTATGCAGCAAGGAGATGCTCTATAGCTGTTATTTTTAGTGTTGGGAAGAAATGATGTTGTGCAAAGGGGTAACGGGTTCCACATTACAAACAACACTTTTCTTTTGGCATGGGCACGCAGAGAATTTGTTTCCTTTGTCCACTGAGCAAGTAAATATCTTCCTGTGACATCTTTGAGAGGATCAATTCCTTCCATCTGTGCAGGAGCATGGCCTTAAGCCACTAGCCACGGTGCTTCACTGAACTTGCTGTGAGACGTACCATTGCAGTGAATGTGTAGTCACCTCTGGCTGAGGTCACAAGTCAGTTTGCACTAACAATTACAAACCCAAAGTTGAACATTACAAATGAATGTACATACGAATAAAGTTAAAGATGTTTTATATCAAAATCTTATTAATTTATCAAAAACATATGTACTCTTATTCACAGATGGTCAATAGGAGATGCATAAATTAATGGCTGTAATTCACTTGAGGGGATCTGCTGATGTCGTAAGCTGCCAGAGTGCAGCCTGAGTGATTTATTAACAACTGCAGAAATCCTAGAGTGAATTACATCCTTGTACTCACTTAAGGTCTGCAGATTGTTATTTATACAATATGGAGGTTTGTATTTCTTCGTTATTATGAAAATCTTTCCTGTGATTCTAATACAGGGGCATGGTACAGGAATGATAAGTACAAAAGCTCAGCTCCCTGCCTGCAGTAAGGGCAAATTTTCTCCACTAATGCATATCAACAGCAACACTTTATTTTAAAAATAAGCTAATCAATGTCTGCAAAGGTTTACATAAGTCCTGTTGTGATGGTGTTTAGGGTTTTTTCCACCATCAAATACAAATGATGTCAGTATCTTCTGATGAAGGAACCTCTGACACTTCATGTTGTAGTCACTGCGCTGTGCATGTGAGGCTGTGTCCAAATCGAAAACATAGAAGAGGGTTGGATGCTAAGCAGGACTAAGTACTATCTGTAATAATAACGGATTTTTCTGTTTAAAAAGAAGGCAGCAGATCCAGAAGGCTAGAAAAGGCACCTGGAAACCAAGAATTCTTAGTGTATAGGGAAGAGACTGTCAGATCTCCTAACACTGTCCCTGCTCAGGGAGAAAACCCTTCCTTCATAAAATTCCTGCATGGTGAAAGGGAAAATTTTCTCAGTATGGAACCCAGGTTTATCATGCCCTTCTGACGTGAGCATATACAAGCAAATGAAATAACATTAATTTCCATTCATTTTCCCCTCTCCCCCCAAAAGAAGAGGCAATTAGGATGATATTAAATCCTGTTTCTCAAACAAGGGATACATTTCCAAAAAGTAATACAAGTTATAGAAGGAGAGGAAAAGGGAGATGAGAATAAATGATGAAGAGTTGTGTGGCAGGAAGGAACAGTCAGAAATCATTTGCAAATAACTCCGCATATTGTTTTTGCTAAAGATGCAGAATTTCTCGACAGAATTTGAGTGTTTGGACGCCAGCTAGACACCAGTGAAAACCTTCCAGCCTTCTCTGTTCTCCAAGATTAGTTTTGTTTGTTGATAGTTATATCGTACCAGTCCTTGGGAAAGCGCTGCAGTTATTTTCCTTAGCAAGGAATATACTGCTTTGGTACCAAATACTGCTTTACTCCTGCTTTCCTTCACCAATGTCTGTCTGTCTGGGTGATCTGTCTCTACACAAGAGGTATAAAAGTGATATTTGTACAGAAATAAAAGGTTAGAATTTGAAGAAAAACAGGCTTCAGAAATTGTTTACTGCCTTGAGGCAAAGCCCTTTGAAGTCATTATGAGTTTACTAATTTCAGTAAGCCTGTTATTGCACTTACAGTGTCATGGACAAAGCCCAGTCACATCAGGATCCCACTATGTTAAATATTTCACAAATGCACATAAAGGTGTATCAAGAAACAGGAAAAAAATAGCCATTTTTTCCTCCTTTTTTTCTTTCTGCTTTCTTGAATGAAATGCTGTGCTTTGGATGCTTTTAAAATTTTTTATGGATTAATATATCCAAAAGCGTGACTTTCCTTGCTTACCTTTAACTGCATAGGAGCTATAGATAGAGCAGATGACCAGCTGGACCACAGTCTGTCCATGATTTGCAATTTCCAGGTCAGTTCTGAAACAGGTTGCTTCATTTCCTCTCAAATTGTACTGGAATCCATCTCTTTCCTTTTCAAACAGAAGTTAGGTTGATTGGGGTTCTTCCCTGTTTCTATGTGTCTACTTGCTTACTTTAGACTCAGTTTATATGAAGGATGCTGTGCAAAAAAACTGAGAGCTTGGCAAGTGTCATCCTTAAGTTGTATTGATCTCTGTTGTTTTCATGCTTTGGAGGGAGGAGCTGTTACTGTCTTCCCAAACCTCCATTGTTGTTCAGACATTCACTACCTTGGCAGGGATTGTTCATTTTCTTTTATCATGCCAACAAGGAAGACTACTAGTCCTGTATTAGTGCTATGCTCCAGCACCTCTCACTTATCTCCCTTTTATAGCCAGGCTTTCCCTCCCCGTACAGACTAGCAAATCAATGCAACACTGTGGGGGTCCCAAAGAGTTATGATGTACAGTATTTCTGCCTGTTCCTGCTTTATTTCTGGAAGTCTGAGACACTTTGCTCCATAAACAACAGTGAGCTGCGTAATGCTCTTAGTCCCCCAATTCCTCTAAGTGGCAAAATAGAGGTAGTTGTTGCAGCTGATCTAATCCTGAACAGCTACAAAACCACAATGTACTATTTGTTCTCTATATATGCATGGTAAATAGCAGTTGACCAGGTTCTGCTATGCAATCTCTTTCAGTTGCCTACATTGCACCTGTTACAAGGGAGGAAGGAATTTCATTCATTTATCCACTACAGAATTCTAAATCCAAAATGATGCTATTTGCAGTTCTGTTACTGAACGGAGTCTTCAGCCATGTGAACAGCAATAAGATTCTTTGATTCTTTGTTTCAAGTGGTAAAACAAACACATTTTTTCACCTTGCAAGCTGTGTTACTGTGAAAGTTTTTGTTTTGTTTTGTTTTTGTTTTGGCTTGGTTTTAAAAGTATACAATTATGGGGAACTTCTGGTGGGTACTGGTCTGATTCTACAGAGCATGCTGATTGAGGCATTATTTGTTCATATATATTACCTGTATTATCTCACACCTCAAAAAATTGTGTCTGTTTCTAAAATGATACAAAGATCAGAAAAAGGGCAAAAAATGACCCCAAAATGTTCTTGTTTTGTATTTTTATTTATAGATTTTCACACACTGATGCTGTTCTGCCAATTACCCAATTATGAAACCTAATAATAATTTCTTCTCATCACTGCTTTTGGTTATATTGGAGAGATAAATGGATATTCATCATCCTCTGTCCCCTACCAGAGTCTGGCAGGCCTTCAGTTTCCTCCTGATGGAGGGTGGTTCTCAGGTACATTTATTATTTTTTTGTTATTCATGGGATGCTCACTCCTTTTATGCCCCATCAGTACTGATGTTACCTCACAGTGAGCATTGGATCCACATATGAATCATATATCCCTTCTGACATAAACCACACAGGCACTTTGCCAAGAGTAAATCCCATGAGAAGGGCATTAAATCAAGCACGACATTCTCTTTTCCCTGTGGATGCCTCAAGCTCCAGCTATTGTTTCCAGAGAGGCTGCTTTACCAAGCAATGGTGCAGTGAGAAGAATAATTTGTGTGCTTGTAATTTTAACTTTGTGTTCCAGGGCTGGCTTAAGAATTTTTCCTCCTAAAAAAAAAACCCAAAAAATAAACAACCAAAAGCCCAACAGCAACAAAATATTAGAAAGATCAAGCATTTCTGCTGAGTGAAAAAAAATAAGTTGAGTGCAGGGTTTAGTGTTGGACTTGGCAGTCCTGGGTTAACAGTTGAACTTGATGATCTTAAAGGTCTTTTCCAACCTAGCTGATTCTGTGGTTCTATTTTATGACCTCTGCAGCATTCCCAACAAGCAAAATGAAGCTTATTGCGTTCATGACTTGCTCAGAAAGGGAAAAGGGAAAATCACCATGTGATTACATATTTCAGAAGCGTGCAAGAGGTTAATTTAGGGGAGAGAAGGATGAGGAATTAAACTAATTCTGTCTCTGCTTTATTCATTGGTGTTGGGGAAGAATCAAAAGTATGAGCTGAAGTAAGTTTGGACTAGATGATATATCAACACCTGCAACAAAGAAAAATGGCTCAAGATGTAATATGTGCAACTATCAAGCATGTTTTTTTCTTGCATCTCTATTATGATAGAAGCTTGCATCTTATGGAGGAGCTTTGAGATCAGGTTGGAAGGAAGCCAGAAAAAAATCTTTTTTAAAGCCAGATAATTTTTGTTAGGCATTTGGATACAGTACCATCTATCAGTTATGTGGGCAAAGCCACTTTGCTTTTGGAAGCTGAAAGACATATACCAATCTTGCTGTTTCTCTGGTGATAAAACTCCATGGGTGCAAAGTCTCTACTTTGTTCTCTTACAGTTCTGGAGATGGGAGTATCACACTGGTTTACAGGACATTTGCACTATAAGTATTTTCTCAGCCTCAAGAGAGGATCATGAAGGTGCAAGGCAAACTTTACTCTGTAGAGATGGAATTTTCTGTAACTTTACCTTTGGTTTTCCCAATCACTAGCCATTTAAGGTGCCAAGCTTAGGCTGATTGAGAGAGGTCGTTGCTCTGCTCTTTCTGTAGTTAGAGATCGCTGTAAAACGTCACTAAGTGGGCACTCTGTGTCTAGCTGCTTTTGAAAATTTTGGTGATAATGCCCAACTTG
This sequence comes from Coracopsis vasa, assembly GCA_026283785.1. Lineage (NCBI taxonomy): Eukaryota > Metazoa > Chordata > Aves > Psittaciformes > Psittacidae > Coracopsis > Coracopsis vasa. The sequence goes on from JANHGB010022463.1 coordinate 14,266, forward strand.
GCAATTTTGTCTGTGCAATGGTGGTTTCTGCTAGAGTGTCTGGGATGGAGAATGAGTTACTTGGGTTACTCAGAGTGGAAAGAAAAATAGATCATTTAGCTATGCTTAATTTTGAGGCTTTTCGTCAGTGTGCCTGTGATAAGAATGTATATCTCAGCACAATTACAGCTTTGATTAACATCCCTTCCTTAAGTATGATAGAAAGTCTCACTAGACTCCAAAGAGCAATGCAATAAATCTGCCTCAGTTATTACTTCAGGAGCTGTCATAATTGACCTGCTGCCTTGTGACTGTAAAATACATTGAAAGATGTCCCTGGAAATGGCCTTTTCACTCTCCTTTCAGTTTGTCTAGAACTGAAGTCTGAAAAAAAAACCCATCTGGCTACTGTCATGGATGTGTACGGAGGTGGCTTGATGTCTCTGTTCTAAGCTTTGGAAGGACTGTGTTATCCATTGAAGCTGAATAGAAGGCAAGAGATGGAAATTTTGGCTGTAGTAATTTTTTCATACAGTCAAGTGAGAAATTACCAACACATCTGTACTGGACTTTGCCTTGCAACAAGGGTTTTTTTTGGCTTGAAAGGGGTTTTTTGTTCCTTTATGGGCTCCATCTTGATTACTTTGCTCTTTGTGTGAAACTGCAAAATGGCAGATGTAGGAGACAGGTTTGCAAGCTCTGAACTTGGTGAGTGTGGCTAATACTTTTAATGACAGAGGGATAGGATCAGACAAGCTAAAAAAATTGGGATATAGTGTATTCTAGGTGTGTCTGCCTATTCTGACTTGGTTTTTCTGCAGAAGACACCTTCCTTTTGGTCAACCTCAAAAGCTGTTGGACTGCTTTTCCACTTAGTTGTAGTACTTTGCTAGCAGTTTACAGGGGAAGCATCATGAAAACGTAAAATCCTTTTGCTGAAAATTGTTCCATTAGAGGCTAGGGAAGGACTGGGATGACAGATTCCTTAATTCAGTTCTAGTTTTGCATCTGAAACATTTCACTAATCTGCTGACTTTTTCTAGTTAATTTTCTTTCTAATCCCCTTTTTTATATCTATCAGTAAATTAATGAAAGCTACCCCAAAGGTTTGCTGTGTGACTTAAGACTGTTTAAAAATGTATTGCAATGAAGTAAAAGGTCCTCTTGAAATTCAGCCTTTCACATTCTCCTCCTCTCCCTTTACTTAGAGGAAGAATGAACTTGTATCCAGCTTTCTAGCTGAGCTGGGTAGAAAGTTCTTTAGCATTGTTAGAAGGAAAAGTATCTATAGTCTGAGGACTACTCATCCTTAATTGCAAAAGCAGATTGTACCCACATATGTTGTTTGATCAGCTGTGACTTTCTGACATTCCTTCTCAGTCTTCTGACAGGAATAACCATGATGGTAGCACTGCTGATGACAGGTCTTACAGGATGAAGGCCGAATTGGAAATTTCATCTTCATTGAAATCTCTGCGGGTTTTGAAGATCTGGATCAGGTTTATAGGAGGATATAGTTTTACCAGCAGGAGAAAGGAGGCCCTGGTGTGCAGGTACTACATTAATGAAGTGTTGACAAAGAAGCAACCTGTGCTCCAAGACTGGGGGCAGGTCTGGCTCACATGATTCATTAGGCCAGTCACTTCAATGCCAAACCCATTTACTTCTTTGAAGAATTCCAAGATGCCTCTGAGGGGAGGTGGAGAGGAACAGAGAAACTTCTTCAGTGATGCACCAGCATAAACAAGGAATTTCCATGTTCAGAGTTAGTGAGAACGTAGATGAAGTGATCAGAGTAAAAGCTTGCGCACATGTCTACATGCAAAAAGTAAATGAATTTTGCTTCTCTTTCTTATGCTTTGCTGTCCTTCCTCATTCCTATTTCCTGAATGCAAGAGAACATCTCATAAGGGAAACTTTCCTTGGAATTTCTGAATATTGATAGGAAGCCCTTTTTTCTTTTAAGGGGATCCTGGCTTTCTAGATAGTATTTTTTCACATGAACAGGAACTCTGTAGTTCTTCTGCTTTCAGAAGTGCATTGTACCATTCTGTCAGAAAGCTGCTTCTCTAACAGATGTCTGCCAACATAAAAGGAAGGTCATACCTGCCTGACCTGCCACAAGCGGAGTGACTGATCTCTTTCAGAGAGTCAGAACCCAGTTTATCAATGCCATCCCAATTACCCTGGAAAAAAGTAACTCTTTGCTGGCTGCCAAGCAGCTAATAAATGCTTAGTCCCAAGAAAAGGTTCAAATCTGTAGGCGAGATGGCAGGGGATTTGGCAGGGAAGAGCCATCTGTGTGATTGCAGGATACCTACAGCTTGTAATTTTTTAGGGAAAGTTGAAGGCAGTGGGAAGGCTCTAGTTTCACTGAGGACCTTGGGGGTAAGAACAGTGCCTTATTAAATGTCTAATTAGGCTGATAGACTCTGCCTTATGTACCCACAACAGAATTCCAGGCTCGAGATTGGCCATTAAGAACTGCCTTGTGTTCCTGTGCATAAAGGGCACTGTGTGTAAGCCCCAGCTGCCAAAGATGTTGCTGCATGTGCAGTGTTGTGCTGAATGCAGAGGGATTAGTGTACCTGGACAGCAAACCATGAAGGTTTTCCTCAGCTGCCTCAAGAAATATACTTAGTTTATTCTTCACTTTGAAACTATTTTTGTGCTGCAACTGAGAAACACAGAATAATCATCCCTTTTCCAGTCCAGCTTTGCTTTTGGTAGTGTGTTCATCTCCACAAGAAGCAGAATTGCTGGCATGTAAGTGCAACCCCTTTAAAGTACTGCACAACTGAAACCCAAACTTGTTCCTTTATTATAGTTCCTTGATAGGTCCAGGCCTTCTTTCCATTATGGTCAAATAATATAATTTGCTTTAATTTTTTTCATAGTAATATCTAATATCTGATATAGGTACACTATTGGCTTTTGTCATCCATTTTTATCCTGTATAGCTACACAGAACAGATTAATGATTTCAGTTAAAATATTGATGCTGGGGGGGAGGGGAGGAGGGAAGAGAGGTGGAAGGGGGAATTAAAAAAGGTTTAAAACTGCTTAAAGTAATACTTGAGTTGCAAATTAAGACTAATGCTAAGCTCCAAAATTCTAGCTCACCAGACCATGTTCTACATCGGCTTCTTTTTAGGGCTACAGTCTTGTATATGATCCTCCATCTGCCAGACCTATTGTACCCCATAATAACCACTCACTTGCCCTCTAGGCTTTTTTTCATTTTCATTTATCATCCATTAAGTATAGCAGGCAGGGCTAGTCCAACAGGGCTGGCCAGTCTCATGCATCCTTGCCCCAAAGAGGCCACTTCATACTGATGCCCTCTCCCTCCAGGCATTATCTTGTCAGAGCTGCTCTGTCCTGGTGGTGCTCCTCAGGTTGGGCAGTACTCATAAGGCTGTTGAATTTTTGAACCTAAGTTCTGAGTGTGGATTTTAGGTAATACCTTCTGCATTCCCACAGAAATGCAGATACTTTTCTTGCATTCTTCTTCCAGTTGCTTTGCATTGGGGATGAAACTTCAGATGACGACTGTATTTGACAAGCAAGCAGCAGTGGTTTAGTTACAGGTCCTGTAAGCCCTTAAAAGCCAAATGGCCCCTGCTGACTGATAAGTCATCAATCTAGAAGCAATATGTTACTTAAACTAGACATAAAAAGGGGAAAAAGAGAACAAAGTTCTCTTAGCTGTTCATTTTTTCCTCATACCTTTGTTTACTTAAGGCAGAAAAATGTGTTTGGTTCAAGTACAAGTAAGTGGTATTTTCAGGACTGTCAGGGATGGATTCTACTTTTGATGTATTTTTCAGCAGCATTTCATAGCTAGCATCTAAGTGGTGCACTACTGAGTTGTTCTGTTAGAGCATGTTCTAGGCCATATTCCTCTCTGCTGTTTAAGGGAATGGAAACTCCATGGATCATAAGCCAGTTATTTAGTGGTCCATGATATCAGACAAATACTATATAGCATGCATTTTGCAAAATCCTGCTGCCTTTGTCTAGCTGTTCATCTACCTATTTCTTCACATGGAAAGTTTTGGCATATCTTGTGAGTAATATGATTTGATTTTTATTTTCAGTTTCTTTGAAAGTTTTTCTGGGGTGAAGTTTTGCAGAGGAAATCTATTAATGGACTGTTATATGTTTCTGTAACGTCTTGTGGTAAGAAGGTAGGTACACAGGACAGACTGACACTGCCCTTGTTTTCTGGGGCAGCACAGAGTCAAGCTTGTTTTCAAACAAGGAATTGCTGGATCCTTGTTTGCTCTCTTGCTGTTTGCAATCTTATTTATGATTCTACTCTTAATCCTGTTTTAGGAGAGAATTGTGAGGAAAGGTGATTCATCCCTCACAATGCCTGACACCCTCTGACACTCTGGAGCTTGGATAGATTGTGTACCCTGTACAAAGCTAAGCGACTGCATTAGTTTTGTGGCTACCTGTTGTCAACACTGATCGTTTTGAGTCATCCTTCTCTGATTCTCTTGACCATAGAAGTACTGACATGCTTAGACATCATGGCGGGGCCATACATGTTCTTTAATGGCCTTATTCTTTACTTTTTGGCAAAAGACTCTGGTAAGCTTTGTTTACCTCTTTTGACTCCATCATCTTCCTCTACTATCTCAAAGTGAATTGAGAATTGTAAGTTTTTCTGTCGGGCCCTCCTCTGTACTGGAGCCTCAGTACTATTATATTGAAATAGTGAGGCCATGCAGGTCATGCCGTGTCTTAACACGCTGAAGACAGTCATATTTCTTGTTTTGGTTTGTTTGGTCAGTTATGCAGTATCCTGCTGGCAGCAGGTCCTGGACACAGGTAAGGTGGCCACAGCACAGCTGTCAGCAGTGAAGTTAGGTTAGGAATTTGGAGAAAATGATGCAGCAGCAGTCTGCTCTTGTGCCACCTGAGGGATGTTACACGAACTCCGTGTTCTTCATATGGCTGTGCCTTAGGGCTAGCCATGAACTTCAACTGATATGATTGCCCATTGACTGCAGAGCACTTTCCTCAGAAAACAGTTCTTCGTGCTGGGCAATCTCTGCTGGCTTTTGGATTGTCAGATGGAATATGACGCGTGGTGTCCTAAATGGGTTGATTCCTGGTTACCTGAAGAAGACTGATATTGCTGCTTACAAGACAGTTTGAGGTATCTGGGCTAATAGACCTTTCAGTCACGAGGCCAGAGAATGATCTAGGACTTTTCTTAAAATATATTTCTGATGCAATGTGTTTCCCCCATCAGGTTGGTACAACCCTACTTTATTGACTTTCAGTTAATGTTTTGAGTCTATACTTGCTTTTCTGAACCCTTAAAAATGGGGATGGCTCTGTGCATATATTTGTCCAAAGTTTCCTAATGCTCTGAACAGCAGGGACTTGGACATGCTGCCTTCTGTGGTCCTTGTAATATGTTTGAAAATGTATTATGTCACTGCTTAATATTCACCAATATTTAATAGGACCAACCTGTTATCCACCAGAAGCTATGAACTTAGATAACTGAGAACTAGATAGAGACCAGGGACTGTCCTAATATTGACCTTCTGAATTCCCATTTCTTCTATTTTCTATAACAGAGCAACATGACCATCTCACTTGCCCTCTACATTTTTATAAATGCAAAAAAAATTATCAGGATATTCTTATTTTCCTTTGGAAAGTTAAGCCTCCATAAAACCCCTTAGCAGTGATTTGGAAATTTAATGATGTTTTTACCTCAGAAGTCATGAAAAAAAGTTCTGTGTGAGGGAGAAGGGGAAGGGAAGCTGAACTTTTGAAATCAGTCTCCTGCACTGAGGAAGGCCAGATAAAGCTACGTTCATGGATGTAACCTGGTTTTAAGAAGCAGAATTTCTAAGTAAAGGAAAAGACTGACTGTAATTGAAAGCTACCATTCAAGTAAGCTCTTGAGGCCAGTGTGAGCAAAAGTTTGTTCACTACTACAGCCCAGGCACAGTTGCACTGTTCTAAAATAACTGAGGCAGAATAACATCACCATTTATCTCCTTTATGAGTGCTGAGTTTGAACACACACAATTGCCCATTCTGACTGACTGTGACAGTTTTTTGAGGTTGATGATGTACAGACAGGACATTACCTTCATCTTCATGTAAACTCATGAAAATCCCTCACCACAGACGATTTACATGGAGGAGCTGCTGCTATTGCTTTCAGAAGGATAAGTGTTAGTTAGGACTTTGATCTGACAGCTTTAAGACCAGACAGAATCTTTGTCCTTTTCACCCCTTCTATGCCATTCAGTGTCTTTTAAAAGCTTTATGCTAGCCTTATGTATTTGCCTACAGCCAAGCATCAAAATCAATACCTTCTCTTCAAATTTTTTTTTTTTTTTTTATGCATTACAATACTGGGGAGAATTTTCAGTGGGAACACTGGGAAATTGGAGATTAGTTCACAGATAAATATCTGAGCTCTGGTGCCAGGAAGCTATTCTAGTTTCATAAGGACAGCTTCATAATTTTTGGTTTTATGTATGTCAAATAATTCTTCCTTGTGGTTATAAAGAAATCTGACTGGGAGCCTTTACTTTCTCTCCATAGCAGCTTCTGGACTGTTCACACAGTTGGAGAAAAACCTAGTCTAATCAGACTGCATAAGACCAAATGCATCCTCCATTTTGGTCCCTTGGGTCATACAGAGCTCTTCTCTGCATTGTTCTTCCTGATGAAAGATGCTGCTCTAATTGTGTTTGCACGCTACACAGATTTGTGTGGCAAACAAGGATTTTGCCATACTTTACCTTAGAAATCTTAATAAAACACTTTCTCAACTAATGGCTTTTTATCCCCTAACAATTAGGTTCAGCTGTTCATTTAACAAATAACGGTGTTGCTCTTTTCCTTTAGTACCCTCTAATAAACGAAGAGTAAATTACTGGCTGACCTACTTACTGGGATTGCTCAAATAATCCTCAATATGGCAGTATATTTTGATGCATTAAAATGCAGGACATACAGGTTGGTAGTTAAAAGAAATATTGAATGTTAATGAAAACATAGGCAGGTAACATAATAGCCTGAGGGATACTCTGTTTCACATCTAACATTCCCCTCCCTTTTTCTTTTTTTTCCCTTCATCTGCAGCATTTTATTCTTCCTTCTTGTAGATGAACTAATTCCTGAATCTGTGAATGAACTGGATGAAATACTGATGATCTGGAGTTAAATAAAAAGTTTACAGAATAGATAGATGTGTTTTCTATCTTTAATAAGTAGTATGTTTTAAAGAGAGGGCAAAATGCATGCTTGCACTACACCATTTCTTGCTCTGTGCATTCCTTGCACATCTCTACATTTCCCAGCAATGGCCCCATTTAAAGAAGAAAAGTATTTCAGAAATAGGGGGAAACAATAAGATACTAAGTTTTCAGAGTTTTTTTTGGTTTTGGTTTTTTTTTTTTAAGGCAACGGAAATGATTCAGAGTCAACAGTCTGGGCAATTATCTTCCGTATTTAGCAAACCAGTTCAGTAAATTCTACCTAATAAGCATTTTGTGTTACAGATTCATGTGATAGCACTGAATATAAATTTCTCTAGACAAGGAATGACGCAAGCCCATATTTATCTGTTTGGGAAAATTTCTTTCAGTAATAAGACACGAGAGAGATGCTATTCTGTCAAAATTCTCTGCAGATTTTTCTTTCTAGTTGCTACCTTCTTCCTATTATATTGATCTGAGCCCCTATATTGTGAAGCATTAATATGTATTGCACACTACTGCTTAACCACATAAATAAGTCTCAACTAGCTCTAAGCTTCATATATGACAAAGTTGCAATTCAAATATTGACAAGAATGAATCTGCTTTTTATTGTTTCTGTGTAGGCATGCCAAATTCCCAGTGGTATCTAACTGAGAGGCCTTCAAGAAGATTGTATTCTTCATGACCTGCCCTGTTTTGTAATAGAGTTTGGACTCTTAGAACTTGGGCCTTCGTGTATGTGCCACTGAAGGCTTCCAAAATTTGTGTGATTACTGGTAAACTAAACAACATTGCAACTTCAGCTCTGTAAAAGCCTTTGCTCATACGTACAATCTTGTCTTAAACAAGGACCACTTATACAGCTAGGATTTCTCTCTACCTGGGTTTGTTGGATTTCTGATCTAAAAAGAACAAGTGCCAGTCATCTTAAAAAAAAAAGTAATGTCTGATACAGCATGCTTTACACTGCCAGAGGAAAGGCTCTACTGAATGAGAAAGGTTTAGACAGGAAACTAAAAGAAAAGATGAGAGTAACTTGGAGTGGTCAGAAAAATGTCTCAAATCTGCCTTAGCAGCTTTCTACAAAGAACAGGGAGCATCTGGAATAAATTGAAATACTTTGGAATAAATTGAAATGCTTGGTCACTTCAGTGGCTGTGGAACAATACTTAAAAGTACCTAGTGACAGCACTCTGAACTCTCAACTTCTGATTTTAACTAGGAGTCACACTTACATTCAAACAAGACAGTGAGAAAAAAAGACTAGATAAAGAAGAACTTGGCTATACTGCAGAAGTTTGATAATTATCTGGTGGTAGTTGAATGCAAAGAGAAAATTTGTGGAGCCAGGTTTGTTCACAGTATGTCTTTTCAGAGGAATTATAATACAGCTTCTCTAGCTCAATTTTAGGACCCATGTATTGATGTCATCTTGTTTAGGAGACTGTTGAATTATCTCACAAAGAAAGGGATGAAAGCTTTGTTATGAGTCATGTAAGACTGAGTTGATAAAGCACTGGAAAATGTTAGAGAAACAATTTGGTATTGGTCCTAAATAGGAAAGGACTCAAGAGGATTTAGCAATCTTTATTTCAATAGTGGAGATTAGGAGAGAAGAAGAAAGGAAAAATGGGTAAAATGCATATGATGTCACTCAGATGCATTTCTTCATCTGCTCAGGATCACAAGTACTTAGCATTACTGACATAGGCTTACTGTATGGTAACACCTTGCTCAGCAAGAAGCACTAGGACAAAGTTGTTAAATGTAAGTGCCAAAGCTATGCAAAAATCAGAGGAAAGATTAAAATCCAAACCTCCTTTGCCTTAACAAACACTTTTTGCCTACTCTTTCAACCAGTTCTGGAATAATGATCACAGAAAGATCTTGGTTGGATGTCCTTATAGTAAACATTACGAAGTCTGTTGAGTTTTTGGCATTCTTCCTCTTAGTGTTTGTCTTCAGTGAAACTCCAAGGCAATACTCGAACTTACTAACTGCACAGTAGAAGGTCTAAGTTAGTGTATATAAATCGTTATGCTCCTTATGCTTTATGACTTTCAGGATCTGAGCTAGCTGGTTTAATACTCTATGCTACTATGATATTGGAAGCCCATGACTTTTCAGTCTCCATTTTGCTGTAAGTGAGGTTTTTCCCTACTGCATGGCCAGTTTGAGCTGTTCTGTGTTCTACGGGAAATGTATGTTACTGGTTTTAGCACCGTGAAGTTCTGGAAAGAAACAGCAGAATTCTTTCACTGCATCACCCTTTCTTGTGGAGCAAGGTGTCTGTAAATGTAATAGACATGCCAAATGAGAAGTGTTTATTCAATTTGGAAAGAAGGGTTGAAGGAAAAGAGGAGGTGAGGATTTTTTTCAGCAGTAGCAGGAACAGGATTTCTCACAAAACTTGCATGGTCTACTGAGACAGGTTCCTTCTTAATTTCCATGCCAGAGGTCAGCATGTGGAAGATCACATCTCTCAGTGGGAAAACCTGCTCTGAGACACTCCTTCCACGTGGTTTGAAAGGGTGTGGTTGGATGTGCAAGTCTCAGCAAGTACAAGTTGCACTTCTTTACTTGACTGGGCATGCTTTTGAAGTCTTGAGGAGTAAGGCAACATCCTACCTGAGAGGAAGCAGGCAGACAAGACAGTATTTAGAGCTTCTTCAGGCCTGTGGATGAGATAAATTAATGCACTGGGAACCAAAGAAGGAATGCAAGGGAAAAAGAAACACAAATTAGGTAGATGAGAGACTATGGTTCCATGTTTAGCCTGGAAACTTGCTAGGATGTTCTGCGGGCTTACTATGGCTGTGAACTCCAGTGGTGTTTCCCATCATATCACACTAGACTCTATCAAAACGGATAGTGTATATAATCCCCAGGACACTTCGGGGGACCTAAATCTGTACTTTGACCATTTTTCATTTTTCTTAAAGCAGCTGTGTCCTAGGCTTTGTGAGTAAATTGTGAGAAGAGACATCTCCTTCTGAGACACTTGTTTTGTACTTGTGAGAGAAGATAACCTCCTTTTGGTACTCCACAAAGGACTGTTCTGCCGTAAACTGTTGTCTCTTGACAAAGAAGTAAAGCATGATCTAGCAAGGAATTCTTCCCACGAGATGGGTTAGTGGCCCATAAAAAGTACATGTATTGTGAAGAAATTCCTGACACCAGATGGACCTAAGGCATAATTGCAGCAGAAGGCAATGGCTACATAAGGCAGGGCATTTGAATGAGCAACATTTCCCAGGTGAACATAGGAATCTGGCTCAAGAAAGTTTAAGCTGTGCAAAATAGACCTCATTTTATCCAACAAGTAAAGCCCTAAAATGTTACTGGAGCATCTGGAAAAGGATGACAGTGTCTAAAATTAGGAGAGATAGAAGATTTTTTTCTAACCCACACTGAAGCAAAAGGGTTTTTCTGACCCACACTCATCTTCCTAAAGTAGCCGGTGTAAAATATTGTGCACACAGTTTCTAAAAGCCCTGGAAAATCGGTATCTACTGAGTTGAGGAGATGAAACAGAACATTGATTTGGTAGTCCTTAGGAGTCTGACATGGTGTAAAAGATGATTCCCAGTATGTTATGAGGAAAGATTTGTACTTGCTGTGATCCAATCTCTTATGCTCAACAGTCCAGTGATTTCTTTTAACAGTTGAGAGGAAATGAAGAGTGTTTGGTCTTAGATACTGACCTTAATAATCGGGAGGGCAAACCACAGGGGGTCAGAGATGTTGTGTATAGGTTTTGTCTATTCCAGTGTCCAAAACGATGTAATTGTGCATCTTGACAGTCCGAGATCTTTTAACCCCCTCCAAAAATCCTTGCTATAGTATTGTATCTATTTGTACCTTTTGAATGTTCCCTGTTGCCATTTCAAATGAGTAGAAAAATTATCTGCTGGAAAGTTGAAGCATCTGTCCATGGAACGCTATTAAATATACAGTGTAGCAGAACTTGGGCATTCTCCACTTACTTTTGTGCTGCTGCTATTCATTTGAGAGCATGTCCTTAGCTAAGCCTGGAAATCTGTTTGCTGTGGGCTGCACAAGCACCAGGCTCCTGTTTTGCATGGCTAGCAGTCTCTCTGTCTAAACGTAAAGTTGGAGTGAAACAGGGAATGAAGGGGTTGATTCCAGAGAGCTGCAGAGCTGGGCAAGTCTGATCCTTCATCCAGTGCTTTGCTGACTTGGCCATGCTGCTTCCTCAAACTATCCACAGAGCAGGGCAGTACCAGGCACTGCCACGGTACGATGCAGTTGCACACAGAAGTGCAAAAAGTCGGACAGCAGGCAGGATGCAGTGTGAAAAGAGTATTGCTTAATTTGAACTAACAGCATTTCCTGCAACACATCAGAAGCTGTAAGGTCCAAGAGGCATTTCTTTTTAGTTGGACTGCTGATGTCAACTTGGGTAGCAGATGTTCCAGCTAGATTACAGAGGCAGGATAGAAAAGGTCTTGCTTTCTCATGGTATCTACTTGCTAATTTTACTGTTTCTGCCTAGCCTTCTCAGCTTTCTGTTATACTGAGATGTCTGTGATTTTCATATGGAAAAAATGAAAACCTGTGTAATCCTAGTTCCGCATCACTTTCCTTACAGAGAGGCAGGATTGGCAGGAAAATGGATGTTAAACATTTGCACTTTCTTGCTTTCCATTTATGTTGGGAATCAGAATATACCTGGACACATGCACATGTTGAAATATAAAGCTGGATGTCCAGTACTCAAGATTCATACCATACTTTAATTGTGCCTCGTGAAGTCAGATTATATTCAATGATGCATGAAATGGCAGACAGAAGTATTCTGTGGGGACTGTCACTTAGCAGTGTCAAGCCTATCAAAACATTGGCAGGAATACATAGCTTGCAGCCCTGCATAAACCCTGGTCTCACTGGAATATAAATCTGACCTGTGTGGAGTAAGGCATTGCTACACTTTATATAAACAGAGGTCACTGGAGAAAGCTCAGCTGCTGACCTTCCTCTCTTTCGGATTCTCACTGCCCCAACTCAAAGAACTCCATTCTGAGCTTCCCGATTAATACATATATTGCTTACTGAATGAGACAACACCCTGGCTGTTAAATCTCCTACTCACTGATGAGTTTGATGTTGTTGCTGTGGCTATTAAGAAAAATGCATAACTTTTACTTTCCTTTTACTTCGGTGCCCTAGAAGTTGTTTTAGCATGTTTAAGTTGCTTTTGGTATCAAGGTTTGGCTAATATGTGTATTTTACTATTATTACAGTACAGCCTGGAGAAAAACCTGGGGTTAGGATGACATAGTAGAAGACACTATATATACACATTAACTGTCCTCTGCAGCGCTTTGTTTTTGCAAATTTGCTCTAGCAAGATACACCACCAAGAATGATGGAGGAAAGTGAGCCGAAAAAGTCACTTGCCCTAGTGGCCTGACAACATGCAGCAAGAGCCAGACCTTAGCTCGTTGGACTGGGAGGCCAGTGGATGCCAACAAATTCCATGTGGTCATCCCGCAGGTGTGTCTGCACTTGTGCATTTGAATTAGCTGCCATTTATGGTGTAGGACGTGCATAAGGGGAATATTTGGTGATGATGTGATTCAGCAGCAGAGGGGAATTCCTTGTATCCCCTCACAAATACCTCAGGAACTCCAACAAAAACAGGAGACAGAATTTTTCTTTGTCCTATCCTAGAAAAAAGCAAATGAACCCTTGCTGACTTACTTTCGGCCTGTGACTGGTTGGTGAATAAAGAGAGATGTGAACATTGGTTACCGATCAATTGGGGTTTTGTTCCTGTTCTTCGTATCTTGGATGGCTGCTGTTTGTTGGTTGTTTTTTTTTTGTTGGGTTTTTTTGTTTGTTTTTTTGTTTTTTAATCCGAGATGATTGCAGTAAACTAATAAAAGGCAGTTCCTTTGTTTGAGCGATGTTTGCATCGGTATGCGGCTATTGGTGTGAAAAGCAGCCATTCCCTGAGCATCCGACTAAACAAAAACCTTTAGAGCAAAGCGCTTAAGGCAAACAAGAAGTGCAGACTTTGAGGGGGGCAAAGGGGAAGAGTGTGTGAACACTGGGTGGGGTTTTTTTTGTTTAACTGACGTTTCTTCGAGCCCCTAAAAAAGAGTCAAACACCAGAATCTCCCGATCCTTTTTTCACCTGCCAAGGTTGTGCCTTACAATAAGAAAGGCTTTCCTGTCCCCTTTTGAGGCAAACATGTTTAAAACCGTGGTGACTGGGGATGGCCCCTAAGTCCGTGGCTGAGATGGCACCGTGCTCAGCACGGCTGAATCCGGGCTGACATGCAGCCAGCATCATCAGCAAGACAAAGGGAGAGAGAATGAAAAAGGGAACTAACCCAAAGAATTAAGGGAACCGAGCAGCATCTGATGCGAGCTGAAAGGAAAACCCGGCTGATAATTCTGAGCACTGACTGCATGGGCGCCTCCACCGCAACTGAACTGCTCCATCACAGGAACTGAGTACAGGACAAGCAGGTTCTGCTTCAGTAGGTCCCATCTCAGTCACAGCATAACATGCTCCTGGCCAGCTACAGGAGGGGAAGAGATATTAATGGAGTTTTCTCTTCCCCCTCTGGCAGAAATTTTAAGAGAGATTGGAAATGGAGCAAAGGAGTTAATCTCTCTGCGTGCCTCCTCCCAGCTATTTTCTCTCTGACTCCTATGTTGTTGCTGTACTGTAGTGCTCAGTTTCAGTTGCCGATGAAGCAACTCCCTCATTGCCTGCCACCCAGGCACAAACACCACCTTCTCCAAAACTCAGACAACTTACCTTTAGAAAAATAAAAACACAAGGAGGCTTATTTAGCGAGTGCTCAGGAGTCTGTGACAGTGTGTCTGCTTAGGGATCACAGTGGGCTTTGTTTAACCTTTTTGAGAATAGGGCACTCCAAAGCCAGCTCCTTCTGGAAACTTAACAGTCAGACCCCATCTTCTAGCTTTCACACCTTTTCTCGTTGTCTGTCCCCCTAAGATTGAGAAAAGTCTTAATAGTGCTAGTTGGGGAGGCACCATGTGGGGAAGCCCAGCTAATGGCACCTAGGCCAAGGAGGAGCAAGGGAGTCAGTAGATGTCCCTGCCCAGTTTCCCACAGAAATGAGGTCAAATAGATGCAGCTTAAGTGTTGCAGTGAGCTCTCTTCTTCATGAAAACTTCAGTACAAATGATTTTTAAGATTACAGCCTTTCATATATCTGCCCCAGCACCTTTTGAGGTTTCATCTTGGGCAAGAGTGGGGTCCAGGAGTTATATTTAGGATGATGAACACATTCCAAGGGCAGCCCCCACCCCCATAACCCCTTCAATCACAAAAGAATGTCTTAAACCTTAAATTCCTTTAATCAAAACTTGTTTAGGTTCAGGCTAACTTCTACACATTCAGGCTAATAGGGAGAACTATTTCAGCTGGGAAAATGTAGGTACTTATGCCAGTGTTAACATTACTGGGGAAAAAAACCAAAAAGAGTAATCAGTACCTTAGGGGTTTGGCACAGGACTTTGAGGTTTAGCAAGGAAATATTCCTGGAGTCAAAGAGATGGGTTTAGCCATCCCTGCGAAAATCCTGCCAAATTTGGTTGTGTTACAAGATTCTGAAAGTTACTATTCCTGCATGTGCAGTAGAACTTGCTAGCAGCCCCTTTCTGCTGCTGTGTGAATACTCTGCCCTCACTGGATTATATTCCCACACCCCACTGAACCCTGAATGTCCTTCTGTACGGTGAAGACTAAATATGTGGTCATTGAGTTTTGAAGAGCATTGATTTGGTTTTGCAGCTCCAGCATGAGCATTCCTGGAACAGGACCAATATCTCCTGCCTGTGCATTGGTGCACTCACCTTCTTTCTTCTTCAGTGCAGGAGATCCCAGGCTGACAGTCATGTGTCAGGGAGATCTGGCACATGTCACTTGACAGTAATATCAGTGCTGAGTGATGGGGAGGGCAGTGGGAGGCTGTATTAGCCTGCAGGAAGATCTGGAGAGTTTCTCTGGCAGCACTCAGACTCTATCAGAGAGCATTTCAGCCCAGGGAACCCATGTCTGTACATGCTCTTTCTTTTATATAGGTGAAGCACTCCCTTCCATCACTTTGCCTGCCTGTGTGTGTGTCCAGGGGATTTTGTTGGACTCTCCAGTGGAGCTATTCTGGAGGAGCTAGAGCAGGCATCAGTGTCATGGACTCTTGCAGGTGGGGTAGGATTAATGTTTTGTAAACCAAATTGGATCTTAATGGAGATTCAAAATTTGCATCCTCTTCGGTGTGTTTCTTCCATGGAAAGAAACATAATTTGACTGTTGTCATCAGCAGCTGTGTGTGATTGTAGGTATGTGATTTCTCAGCTCCTTTACTTTTATTGGGGAGTATCCATAAAGGGAGGGGCTCTCCCAGATCTGAGAGAGAACTTTCCTAGCAGCCAGCATGGAAGTCAGCAAGGACTAAACACCATTGCAAGACTCTCCACAAAAAGGAAAGCTTGCTTCTTTACCCTGACACAAAAAGCAGCATGTACAGGAAGAAAACAAACACTTCTTCCCTTCAATTAAACTTGTTAGAACCCCCTACAACAGATGCCAAAGCACCTGCATGATAGAAGATATTATACTGCACATACTTCTCGAAAAGAAGATGAGGGAATGTTTCTGTTATGTACCTTCCCATTTCTATCCTTGTCCATTGATTTTCTCTTTAGCTACCAGTGGCTTGGAATGGAGTGGTTCTGAAATGCACCAGAGCTTTAGGAGCTTGTACCTGACCTGCTTCTAAATTATCAGCTTGCAAGGAGACAGTCACTTCTTTGACTTCATTCATCACAGTGGATTGTCTGTACATCCTGTGGCATTTGTTTGTCAGAGTCCTTTAGTTCTGTAAGCTTCGCTTGATAATGCAGTCATCTTATGCATTGCTAGCAGTTTCCTCTTCCTTGGGGATTCATCTTTTGTCTTTGTGGCAAAAAACCCAGCCACTGCTTTCTTGAAAGCACTCCCAGACACCGTGTGATTCTGCTTCTGTGTGCATTCCTAAGCAACAGCCATCACCGTCAGCTCTGCCATGAAGATCATCATGCCTTCCTACTACTTCTTTTATAAGCGCTGCTGCTTTCAGTGATCAGTGTGATTGTTCCCATGGGGCTAATGCAGAAAGGCAGAGTTGCCTAGCTCCATCCTTTCCATCTAACAGAGGGCACAAAGCTTCTTTCTGTAAGTCTTGAATTGGACCTTGTAACTTGTGGCTGAAGTAGGGAATTGCCTAGATGCCTCCATCAACAAAGAGAAGACAGCAGACCAATTTCTGTATCATATCAGCAGTTTGTTTACCCTGGAATCATGTTTTATTAGGTGCTAAAATATTTAACACTTTAAATGCAGACTGTAAATGATAGAACATTTGAATTGCAAAATCATAGGTAGGGAATTGACACTCATACTTCTGCATTCTTACATTAGCTATCTCCTGACAGGAAACAGGAACGGTACTGCACAAAGTAAGATGTCAGTATAGAAATTTGGATATTCCAAGTGTCCACCATGCCAGCATATACATTATTATCTATCCTTGCTTTGTGCAGACTCAACCACAACATCTGGCCTGGGTAGTAGTCCCTCACTCTCTCAAAAGGTGCAAGTAGGATGTTTATATCCTTGATCAAAGACGTGCATGGCAGCCCGCACTACACTTGCCATGCAAAAAAGGCTCCTCCTCACCACTTGGCCCTGTGCTGGTGATAAGGTCTGAGGGGTTTTCTTAAGATTTGAACTGGAAAGACATTATATTCTTCAAAAAATCTCAAAGCATGCTTTGAACATTAGCAGTTCTAAACTCTACTTACGGTTTCTTATGACATATAACTTGATTGCAAAGTAGGTTTTTTTGAGCTTAATTCAGAGGTGGATACAAGATCAAATTCTTCCCAAGTGCAAGCATCTGCAGCCTCATTTCCCAAGTACAAGCATCTGCAGTCTCATTTGGTGTGAAGGATGTTTGCCATGCCTGCAGGGCAAATTACTGAACCAGCTTTGGTGCAGAGACATACTTCTGCTTCCTATGCACAGTATCAGAATTATAATCACATAGCCATGTTCCTAGAAGACTCCTGGACAACACAAGCTCTGCTGATAGGTTCTCAGTTTGAACAGTGAAGCCTGAGAGCTGTTGGCTGACACAGAGGGTGCTGGTAGTAGTAGACCTTTGTTTGAAGCTTATTGACTTTCTTCTGCGTAATTTTATTTTTGATTGCCAAATCAATCTAATCTGGAAAAACTTTGTGAGAAAATAGTCTGTTCACTGACAAAAATCAAAGCTTTGAATAACATAGTTTAATTTTTTATGGCTAGCAATAAATTTAACATGGGATTTGGTTTTGCTTTGTGAAAACCAGCCATGCTGGCCCCTTGCTTTTCACAAGAAGCTCAACTCAGCATGATCCAAAACTTGAGCCTCCTTTAATGGAAGAAAGGTAAAGCAAATATATTTCTTTAAGAAGTTAAAACCCAGTATTTTTTTTGTGACTGCTCAGTCACATCTCATCATCTTACAAAGCGTGATGGAAAGAGATGTGTGACTCACTCCATTTTTTAGGGTCCTCAGACACAAAATATTCAGCTTGCATTATAGTGACCTCTGCAAAGAGGTAATCTTTATTAAGAAGACAGGGTAAAAGTTGATGATATAAACTCCTGTTACATGTCATAACTTTTGGGAATGCCAGGGTTTGTACCAAAGCTCAGTGACTTCTATGAGCTTTGGGTTGAGCTGGTAAATACGTGTTTTCTTCAGCATTCATTGAAATGCAGCCCATTTCT
>JANHGB010022465.1:342-46742 GCA_026283785.1 Coracopsis vasa
TCCTTTATCATTATTATTATTGGTGGTAGCAGTAGTGATTTGTGTTATACCTTAGTTACTAAACTGTTCTTATCTCAGTTCGTGGGAGTTACATTCTTTTTGATTCTCCTCTCCATCCCTCCGGGAGCTGGGGTGGGGGGAGTAAGGGGGAAGAGTAAGAGAGTGAGCTACGTGGTTCTGATTTATGGCTGACTGGGTTTAAACCACGACAATATTAAATGTCATCCTTAAGTCAAACAGATTGCTCCAGACATACTATTAAAAATTATTTGAATTTTACAGTGGGCCTGTAGCTCCAGTGACTTGATGCAATTATTTTTGATTTGCACCAGAAAGACTGAAATGAAAGTCAGTCTAATACACCAGAAGTCTTAAAATCCAGGAGGACAAAACCATACTATTGGCAAGTTCTTAAAAAATTAAATGAACAACGCTGTTTAGTGGAAATTCCCTTACTAGTTACTTTTAACAATAATTGTATAATATAGGTAATTAGGACTGCTGTTTATGTAAAAACTTGATTTTAAAATAGCATTTCATAATAATTATCTGCATTTCAAGCTAAGAACCACTATGGGAAAGAAACTTATCTTTTTAGCTGGTATAAATCATCATAGTCCATTAACGTCAGTACAGATGACTGTATAGATTGCCAGATTTATAACAGCAAAGAATTTTAATCTGTTTTTTCTCCCTTCCCTGGAGTGGATTGGTGATTTGGATAGATTTGAGGTCACTAACCAGCACTGCCTTGCTTTCTCTCTGAAGATGATTTGCACTGTACAATGAAATTATGCTGATAAAATAGTGACAACAGATAGCCCTTGGGGAAATTGCTTTGTCATGTCACCCAGATTTAATTAGCAGAAACTAGAATGAGGGAAAAAAAGCTTAACTGGCACTGAATGTCATTCATGTATTTCTGAGATTAGAATTCCCTGTGACTTGGAACTCAAAAAAAATAGGAAGTCATCTTATACTTAATTATGATTCAATTTGAAGAAAACATTTTATTTTTTCAATGTTATTAATTGAATAATGAAAAAGATATGAATCAATTACATGCAAAGGTGGGTTTGCAGCTCTCTCAGACACTTTTTGCTGTCCTGTGTATGTTGCCATTTCTGAGTTTTGGTTTGGGTGTCGTCTCCACCTTTTTTATTATTATTATTCAGATAGTACATAGCTCATCTACAGACATGGTTTCCAACTCAGACTTCCATATTACTAAGCCAGATGCTGTGAGAATTCTGGTTTACTTATATCACAATAATATAACAGTTTAATTTTCCAACACTAAAATAGATTTGCAAGAATATAATATCTTTTGCGTTATATGACTGCTATATGAGCTGTGAGGCCTTTTAAGAAATACTTTTTTTTTTTATTTAAGTATTTTCAATATGGAAAAATTAATGAAATAAGACTTACTAATCTAAGTCATTAAACTCAATGGTTTCTGCCATAAGCTACAGTAGTTGCTAGATGGATAATGCAGTAACAGCCATTCTCTTGGCTTCAAAACTGAGAGCTAAGCATTTTGCAGAGGGGCTCAATTACAGGATCTCTCTCACCACATTTAAACACTTGTGATTATTTGCTTGTCATAGTAAATTGTCTGTGCTGGGTACTCCATGGTCTTCACATAAATAAAGTTCCTAAAAAGCCAAATGAACATTGAAGATGACATTATTCAAGAACATACCTTTCTCATTTTTCAACATCATTTTTTTAAAAATTCTTACTAGCATCTTATAGCTAAGCTAGATATGACAATTTTAGTTATTTCCTTCATTATATTACAACTTTTTCTAGAGAAAAGACAATGCATTATTATGAATAGTATATAAACAATGTGTATATAAACATATATAAAATGTGGTGCATCAGCTTTTATTAAAATGGCACCCATATGCTTTCAGGAATTTGCCCCTTTTTTTCATTACGAACATTATCTAGGAAATAATTTTTGTTACTTTTAAAACCTCTGTGAATTTAGTAGCTTTGCAATTGGATAATACTGGCTTGAGATTTCCTGAAGTAGGTGGCTCTTTTGTGCGCTTTCCTTGCAAATTTTGCCAGGACAATCCGTTCAGTGTGGCAGCCCCAGAGGCTTGTTTATGTGGTCAGATTTAAGGCTGTCCTCTCTACTTAAAACCAAAAGCAAACCAGAGATCTAGGCGTGCATAGCAAATATTCCTGTTGACTTGATGTACTTTTTTGAAGCTAAATGCATAATTGAAAGGAATGAGCCATGTGTCAGTTTAACTCAATTTTATTAATCAGTCTTATAGGCTAAGTTGTGTTATGCAGTTTTGAAGATGATAAGATCTGGAAGTGTGTAAAGTTTCTTTGGGACTGAATGGAGGCATGCTGGTTTTCCGATCTTCCACATTCTTCCTAGGTTTAAGTAGTTGAGGCTGATAGTACCAGTTTTGGGTAATTCAAGGGTCTATCTCTTCTGTTAGACAAACTATGCTCAAGCCTGGAATTCTGATGACATCCATACAACATTTATAAAATGGATCAGTCCCTTGTTCTGTTCTAGGGTGCTTCAACTACTGTCCTGTTGCCAGGTAGGGCACATTCTGGAGAAAAATCACCCTACACACTGCTTTGAAAAAGGCAACTTAGAGAAGACCAGTTCGTCTTGGTTCCTTCTACTCTCAATAGCTCTCCAACGCTACTCTAAGAAGTACTCCGCTTGAAGCCCAGAAAGCCAACCGTGTCCTGGGCTTCATCAAAAGGAGTGTGACTAGCAGGTAGAGGGAGGTGATTCTCCTCTTCTACTCTGCTCTCATTAGACCCCACCTGCAGTCCTTCATTCAGCTCTGGGACCCTCAGCACAAGAGGGACTTGATGCAATTGGAGCAAGTCCAGAGGAGGCCACAAAGATGGTCAAAGGGCTGCAGCACCTCTACTATGAAGCCAGGCTGAGAGAGTTGGGGTTGTTCAGCCTGGAGAAGGGAAGGCTCCAGGGAGACCTTATAGCAACCTTCCAATACCTAAAAGTGCCTACAAGCAATATGGAGAAGGACTTTTTACAAGGGCATGTAGAGATAGAACAAAGGGGAATGGCTTTAAACTGAAAGAGATTTGCTGATGTAGGATTGCACAAACCTAGATGATAAAATTTTAAGACACATGTAGGCAAGATTTCCTACACATTTATTTTTCAAAAGCATTATAATCACTAAAAAATTCAGAGGGACCAAAAAATTAAATTTCAGACAAATCTACGTGGAAGCTCCCTTATATGGATAAATATCTCACCCAACAGACCTACAGTATTAGTAGTTTTACATTAGCACATTATTCAAACTCTAAACACATTCTTGAGGTGCTGAACAAGATATTCTGTGACAGCCAAAGACATAAATCTTGTTCAGTCACCCACAGACATGATAGAGTTAAGCAAGAAGCAATGAATTGCAGATATTACAGAAATGCCCACTTTGCATATCTGGAGATAATTTATGGTTCAGAGAATATATCAGATGAATTTGAAAGGATCTGGGAGCAATTTCTAAAACATATGTAAAGGGCTTCACTTAATTCTAGATTCAACGTTTAACTGCTAGCATACAGTTTATCAACTTGTGTAGCATATATAGGTGCTGACTGTCTGAGATGAACCAATTTTTTCATTGTTCATTCATATATGACTTCCCATTTCTTTTACCTTTCAGTGTGCACATAGAAAAGTATTTAGCACGATCCAAAAAAGATTCCAGTAAAAATTATGGCTCTTATCATGCCAAGACTTATTCATGTGGGTTAGTTGCTAGCTGCACAAAATGAATACTAAGAAACCTTACTTTATAAACTCACAGTTTAAAAATATTAACTTCAGTATGAACTATTATGGCAGTTGTAATTATTCTAGTTTATTTCTAGCTACAGCACCATGAGTCTTATAAGGACCCTTTCTGAAAATATTAGTGTAAATTTTAAAATTTAAGATTTTCTGTGCTTCTTTCTGGTCGAGTTCATAAAGTGTCTATTTAATTTATAATATATGTTTTTAACTAAACCTGGCACACTTAAAGTGGATATAAGATTTAATGTTACACATTTATTTTTTCATTCAGTGTTACTCTTTTACATTACCTGAAATAATTCTAGCCTGTCTATAGCTCTCCAATGCTACTTTACTTTCTCCTGTCTCTTTCATCAACCTCAGTATAGTCTCCTCTGGTTTTACCAGATTACAAAGTGATAGATTTTTATACCCCAGAAAATTTCGTCTCAGAAACAGCATGAGGTTTAGATAGGAGCAGAATTTTGGGGTCTGTTATCTCTTTGATAAAGACTTCCTTGATCTGCTTAAAGTCACTGCTCCAAGTCTCTGTCCTGAGGTCAAGATCTGCAAACAAAAAAATCCATTTTACTGAAATGATTCCTCTCTCACTTCTGACTGCCTATAAATCCTCTTGTAGCACAAGTATTGGTTATCATGTCAATAAGTATTTTACTTAGACACCTTCCATTACATCAGGTTGCTCAAGGCCCCATCCACCCTGGCCTTGAGCAATCCCAGGGATGGGGCATCCACAGCTTCTCTGGGCAACTTGTTCCAGTGCCTCACCATCCTCACAGTAAAGAATTTCTTCCTAATATTTAATCTAAACCCTCTTCCAGTTTAAAGCCATTACTGTCCTTGCTTCTACCCTCTGTAGGCTTCCTTACTGTGTTTGAATTTTTCCAGAAGCTTTTTATTCATCCATGTAGGCCTCCTGGTGTTTTTGCCTGACTTCCTCTTTGCTAGGATGCATCACTCCTGAGCTTGGAGTTGATCCTTGAACATTAACCAGCTTTCTCAGGCTCCATGTTTATTCCATGTTTTATTCCATGGAATAAAACAGCAAAACAGAACTTTTCTTCAGTATTTTGTTTTTTTCATGGAATAGCATACATAAATCATAGTATTCTGTATTGCCGTTAAGAATGAATGGAATAAATGTGTAATTTGGGAAAAAAATAAAGCAAAAGCAAACAAACATGGTGTTTAAGTCCACTATATTTATTCTGCATAAGATAGTATCTTATTTTATGATAAAGACAAAATTTGTTTCATCATCTCAAAGTTCCCAGCACATGCTTAAAAAAACAAAACAAAACTAACTAAATAAAAAACAACAAAAACCAACCAACCAAACAAAAACCAGAAAAAAACCTACACTGTTCTTTCTGTATACTCTAGAGGGAAACTTTTCAGAGACACAGTTCAAAATTTGATATACCATGTTCAAAAATTTTCTTTTTTGGGGGGCTATATTTTGATTTGGTCTTGTGGATAAGAAAAGATTTCAGGGCATTTTTTTCCTTGGTAGCTTTGAAAAATTGGTTAAAGGACATTTGTTCTGCCTTGTAGCATTGGACTAAAGATTTATTTTCTTTAGCATTTGTCTAAATTAAGGTGATCCTTTGAAACTGCATGAAGCTTTGCAATATTATTTAAATTTTCAATGCTTTTCAAAGACCACCTAATACTCAAAACTTCTGAGGTCTTTGTTAAACTGTTTGCTGGTAATTGATCTCAAAAGAACAATATAGAATTATGAAGACTTCTTTTAATTTTTTCAATTGGTTCACACATAATGTTACACTTTACAATCCTCTGTCAAATAGATCTGAAAGCAAGGAAGCTGTAGGAAATGGAAATCACTCTGAATCTAATGGATCACACTCTGATACAAGAGAAAGAGAAAAAATTATATGCATTATTTTTCCTCCTTAATTTGAGACTTAATCCAGCTTTCACCTAAACCTGTGAAATTTTCCCATAGTCTTATGAGACTTTGGAAGACAGTTTATTGTGTCCACCTTTGGTATTTATAGTATTCATAGCCTGATTGTATCCAGGATTCACATTTTCATAACCACAGGAAATTTAATTTCTCTCACTCACTTTTGAAACCAGGGGAAATACCCACAAAATTAGATGCAGTTTCTTATGAGTAAAGATGACAGAATATTGTGCTTGGTTTTTACAATTTACAAGTTCTAGTGTCTCGTTGGGGTGGGTTTCTTTTGGCTTTTTTTTTTCTTGTTTTTTTTTTATTATTATCCTGTAAATAAAATAGAAGAGCATGTGATGGTCTTGTAAGTAGACAGATAAGGATAAATATCCTATCCAAAATCTGAAAATGAGAAAATAAAGTGTAAAATTATACCCTGTCTAAACTGGCTATTAACTACAGCCAATGTAAGCTTGACAAAAACAAATCTCTGTTAGAGGAGTAGAATCTTAAGCAGTATTTAATTCAGGCTTCTGAATTAAAAGACAATATTTATTTTCTTTTTTGTCATCTGGTGCATCTCTTATCACACTACAGAAATATCATTCTGCTAGAAATGGTATTTACCATTCAAGATTTGAGTAACTTGAATAGTGAATTCTCAGAAGAAAATTATGTAACTATTTTACATGTATTAGCCTCGACACATATATTTAGTCTCTCTTCTTAGCAGTACTTCTACCAAAGATGCAAAACAATGCTTAGGAGTGGAGCATTTACCAATAACACAGACATGAGTTAAAACCAAGAAGGAAACCACTTCAGTTTTTAAATTTCCCATTGCGATTGGATGTGTGTCTCAGAAATTCTAGGCTACTAATTTGTTCATCCTGTACACTTCTATTTCCTTGTTAAGCAATTGCTCTGAACAACTTTGCTACTGGTAAATATTAATTACATAGTGATGGCTTCATAACTCACTTCTAGCAGTACACATAAATTTAAAATCCCTGCTCTCTCATAAATAGCTCCTGAATTCTTTTTAGTTTTTTCCTGAAAATGTATTTCCAGCACAGTTCATTCTTCTTAACCTATAAATAAGACTGCAGCCCTGAGAGTTCAGTGTGCATTACTGAATTTTAGCCTAAACGAAATGTTCCCCAAATATTATCTGATTAATTTTTATATTCTTTTCGTTCTTCAGTGTGAAACAACAATAGAGCTTATCTTTCTTTTTGAATACCCACTCAGTCTGTCATGTATTTTCCATACTCATAAAGGAATTTAGGTACCTAAATGTTTTGTAATGTTTAGCTGCTTAACCAGAACTTATGCAAGGTTATAATGTGATTGTAGTGTGATTTAATTGCTCAGACCCCTAGTTAAACCTTTAGGCACCTGATTCTCTATTTAAGATGCTCAAACTGCAGACTTTTTTCTCTGCAGACCTGCAGTCTTCACATAGATTTCTTTTGTAAGATCTATTGTTCTCCACAAATTGTGTCTACCTCTAAGTTTCGCCAAGAAGCTCAATCTGGAAGGTATTATATTGAATCCAGCATGCTGTAGACAGCGTTTAAATTGCTTTACCACTTCAAAGAATTGATGTTTCTGCCTCCCATTTTACCTAGGAGCTTGCACTAGTTATCAGGTATTCAGGCTTAGTGGCAGAGCTGATTGACTGTACTGGTTTTGGCTGGGCTAGTTTTAATTTTCTTCATAATAGCTTGTATGATGCTATGTTTTGCATTTTTGATGAAAATACTGTTGATACCACACTGATGTTTTAGCTATGATGGAACAGTGCTTGCACAGCATCAAGGCCTTTTCTGCTGCTTACCCTACCCCACCAGTGTAGGCTGAGGGTGCACTAGAAGTTGTGAAGGGACACAGCTGGGACAGCTGACCCCAACTGACCAAAGGGAAATCTCATACACCATGACATCATACTCAGCAATAAAAGCTGGATGGGAAGAGGAGGAATGGGGCATCTGTCCTCCCAGGCAATCATTACATGTGGTGGAGCCCTGCTTTCCTAGGGATGGATGAACACCTGCCTGCCAATGGGAAGTGGTGAATGAATTCCTTGTTTCCTTTGCACACGTGTGCAGCTTTTGTTTTCCTTGTTAAACTGTCTTTATCTCAATCCGCATGTGTTTGCACTTCTACGCTTCCAATTCTCTCCCCCATCACCACTGCACAGGGAGGCATGGAGGGGATGAGTGAACAGCTTTGTGGTGCTGAGTTGCTAGCTGGGGTTAAATCACAGCATTCACTTTGTGTACAAAGGTTGATTTACTGAGCTAAAAGGCAACTGAAATGAAATACAAGAGTGCTACTTTCACCAAGAATATGGGCTATGCACCTGTGTGGAAAACTGCACCTAGATTTCAGTCCTCTCTTCCAAGGCTGTCAATGAAGTCTATGAAGTGTTTAGGAGTGGTTAATTCAGTTCGGTGCTGCTCACTAAATGGGTGTCAGTGTGGTAACAGAAAGCCTTAATGCTTCCAGAGAAGATGGATCAGTCTGTGAGGACAGTTTCTTGGATGCATGAGACTGTGTACCTGCTCTGTTGATATTTAAGATAAACATTTTTAAACTGAAAACACCAATTATTTATGTTTGATAGTAAATGACATCAGGAGGGGAGGCAAGGTGTTTGGCAGGAAAAATTACCCTACACAGTGCCAGAAACTGCAGTGATGTCTTACAAGTGCCAGAAAGGAAAATCAGAAAGAGACAACACAAAATGCCTCTGTTTTGCAGTGAGTGAACTGTGATCTTGCTGAGCACTTTTCTCCGCTTCAGAAAGCTGGCACACAGTAAATGTTCTTTTAGGTGCCCAGCAGACCAGCAGGCACTGGCACATAATAAACTTAGCAGAAAAAGGAACCATTCTTCGGTCCTGAGGCCAAGTGGCATGGCACGGCTACCTCCGCACAGCAGAGCACTTGGCTACAGATTTTCCAGGCCTTATGTGGTACATTGCTGGCAAGGACACCTGATTGTTACTTTTTCTCTATGTTTATCAGTCCAGATTCTCTGGAAATACTGCTGTGTCTGACTCCAAGATTACATGATACATACAGTGAAGATCTGCAGTGTAACATAAAAAACATGTAGGGGAGTTTGAGGATTCAAATGCTGCTGAGAGAGTGCTAGAGAACAAAACAGAGCAGAGAGACCCAAACACGGAGCAGAGCTGTCCGTAATGCCTTTTGGGAGTGCACCTACTCTCTTCAATTTGTGCTCATACAAAATTTGAGAGAATGCTGTTTGGAGTAGCCAAAACTGTGCTTGTGATGATACTAAGAATTAAGTAGCCAAAACAATCACAGGTTAGTGCTGAAGACCATCCTCTGGCCCTGCTTGATTTTCTTAACATTGACATAGACTCCAAGGGTTTGGCTGAAGTCACAACAAGAAGTTGGTGAAAGCTGCCCTATTTCAACTAGGAAACACAATAAAGTTCTTATGCCAAGCTACTACAATTCTTGCTGATTTAGTTTTCAGGCTAAACCAAAGGCTTGATACTATTCATGGGACATAGCCAGAAACAGATGCATAGATATAGCTAGTGTAGGCATCAGCATGCTGGTCTTGCCTCACACTGTTTGGGTATGTACTTGTTTCAATGCAAAGAGGTCCCAAAGATTCAAGAAATTCTCTTCCCCTCATTCTTATGACCTTATCCTCAAGCCTGTACTCCTTTTTGTTCACTGTGTGAAAGAGTTTGGTCTGGATGACAGTCCAAAGCTTTTAGGACTGACATAACAAATTCAAAAAGAGCTTATCTGCAGCTCTAATTCATATATGTTAGCTAAGCAGACAGCTTCAGTAAAAATGGTCTTTGATTTTAGTTGCTCAGTTAAGGTTTTTGGGAAATGGGAGAACTGATGACACCTAAAACTTAATCCTTATTTCTCAAATCTTAATGTACAGATTCTGCAGATTCTAAAAGCATTCCTTATCACTATTCAGGTCTTTATCACCAAATGCATTTCCCTCTACAGTAATTGTCCTTACAATCTGAAAAATTAAATTTTTCCGTTAGCCTAGCTTAAGGCACTATGCAAGCTTTTTCCTTTTTATTTAGTTACTCCATAAGTCTTCTCATTATTAACATCTTACCTCAGATTTCTTAAAATATCTTTCTCTAAGACCTCCCTGCTTTATCTTGGCCTTCTTTTTAATTAGCAAGTAGCACATATTTCAATAATAGTCTCGCCCTATTATCTAGAATGGTTTTCTTTTCAGGTGAGCAACAACACACTTCTTCTGATTTATTCTTTACATTTCTCTTATCCTCTTTCATAAGTTATAACATTTGTTTTCTTCTGTCTGTATTCATACGTTTCCTCTACAATGAGTGTCTTCTTTGTATTGTTTTCTCTTACAAGGAACTACCCATTTTGTTTTCATTTTCATCGACTTCATTGAACCCAACTAGTGTTGTCATTTAAAGCATAAGCATACAGCAAGTACAGGAATTACTCAGTTTAACCAGAGGAATAGACTATGAAGGCAACTGGTACAGCATCTGTACTGTTGCTTGTGATCACTTGTATTAAATCAAACTGTAAGCATTTTGGAACAAGAAATTTGGCCTTTAAAGGTGAAAACAATCTACTACTCAGCACCCCTACTAAGCTTATCAAGAACTGAATGTTTAGAAGCATGTCCCAAAAGTCAAAAAAGTCACTTCTGTTTAAGAAATACTGATATGAGCTGTAGCTTTTCACAGAGGACATACATACTGTCTTTCAAAACATCCCTCCACCTCACTTCTTCACTCTTCATTATTCTGGATTTCTCATAAAGTTGTTGAACCCTGATATAGTCCCATTTCTTCTAACCATCTTTCCTGTCCATTAACAGTAGTGACTTCCTGAGACTGTGGTAAACTAAATTCCTCCCAAGAAAGACAGCCTTTGTGAATTTTACAACTGCTTTGTCAGTTGGCAGTAAGGGTGTGAAAACCTTCCCTTCATCTAGGAATAATATTTTGCTGTTTCTTCCTTCTCCTGAACTGCTGCTGGTTTGTTCCATTGTTCTCCAAGGTTTAGATCTTAGGAGCAGCTCAATACCTCTCCTGATCCAAATGACACCTAAATGCAAAGTAACGAAACACAATATACAGAGCTAAACCCAGGATCTGGAAGGCAGTGACTATAGTGGACCCAGGTGCAACAATGTTCCATATTTCCACACATTTCATGCAAAAGTTAAAATCCAAGCATATGGATTGATGGGCCTACTTGAGCAGAAGGGCTGGGCCAAATTACTGCCAGAGGTCACTTCCAACTTCAACCATTCTGTGATTCTGTGACATACCTGTTTGTTGACTCTGAGTTTAAGTAGCTTGACTATAATAAAAGCTGTCTTAAAGAAGAATCAGTGAAAGAAAATACCCTAGATGATACTAGATGATGAGAAATTCAGAGGTCTAGACTTTCAAAGCAAACAATACTTCAGAATAAATTTCCAGAATGGAGATGGATTTTCCCCTGTTTTTCTTCTGTTGACAATAAGTAACTGGTGAGACAGAATTTTACTAGAGCTTTTGAGTAGGCTTTCTGGCCAGCACGTGGGCTGCCTATTACAAGTACACCTCTGTATTGGAAAGCTTTCTAAAAGTGACTGGATTCTTTCAGAATCTATTTTTAAGCTTTATGGGAATTTGAATTTGTATCCATCCAATCCAATCAGTATCAGTGGAATGTCCCACAAAGCTTCCAAAATATGTCATTCAGCTGTGGTTAATTCTAAGAAAACTGCAGCAGAAGACATTTAAATCAGTGCTAGTGTGGAAAAGGAGCCACAAAACAATATGTAAGGGTTTCAGTTTAAAATACCAGAATTGGGATTTTACTTTTTCTGACTATTTTAACCATGCTGTTTCTCTTACGTATACAGCTAGGCTGGTTTTCTCTTTCCTTTTCTAATCAGATTATTTCTTTTCATAATTTTTTCAGAGTGTAAGAAAGATATAACAGTTACAGCATGTGTTGCATTCAGACAAAATACATTCAGACTTTTCAGATCAGCGGTTTAAATGTAGAGAAAAAAATGAACAAGACTTAAAAAAAAAAAAAACACCTAATGACGAGGAAAGGGTATACGTACTAAGTGGCCTTGCATCACACAAAAGAAAGAAGAAATCTCCCAAGCCTGCAGAGCGATACTTCAGATGAGTAATAAAGCAAACAAGAGTAGAGTGCACAATAGTAGAGTGCACAAATGGCAAGAGTACAAATAAAGATAAATTAATGAAATGTTCTTCTGAAAGAGACTGAATTGTAAGTGCTATTCATATTTCTAGTTATCTCTGAAGAGGGCTTACTGGAAAGGAAAAATAACAGTAGGGAACACAGAGGGTAATATAAGAACTCAAATGTTATGATAACTATTCAGAAAGTAAAGATAAAAGCCTATATTGAAAAAAAGTGTGACGATGGCCTGTTCCAGTAGTGGCAAAATTCTGAAAACAGTTGAAATTACTCTGAAACTTAGTAAGCGCTACTATGTACTAGGACCAGAAAAATACAGAGAAGACTTCTTAAATATTATGAAACGTTTTCAAAGTATTTACACTAATTTTTGGACAACTTACAGAAGAACAAACCAAGATTATAACCTATAGACACATACAACATACATGCTCCTGCCTTCAGATGCACCATGCTTCTAGGAGTCCACTTTTAAAATATACAGCTGCCATTTTGTGGGTAACAGGGATATAACATCTTAAAGAGAAGATATGGAAAATAGGTCCAAATGTATCACTTGCATTTGCAGACTCATTTCATCTCAGGCCTCAAAGCATGCAATAGGTAAGAGGGTGGGTAACTCAATACTTTCACTCACCCCATGCACCTGATACATTAACATTTGAAGAAGACAGACTTAGATACATGGTCTCCAGTGGAGTCCTCTGCTAACTAATGTTTACTGGCCTATCTCTGTGTCATACTGCCAGTGCTGAAGAAGCAAGTCACACAAGCTTTCTTCTGGAAGAGCCTGCAGCATCATTAGATATGTCAGAAGGGGCATTTCATACATGTGAAGACATATTGACCATCTACAGAGATAAGTAGTAAGAGAACAAGGGATGATCATAAGCAAAGTAGCACCAAGTGATTGTACCCACATTGCTTAGATTTAGATCCTTTTAGACAAGTTTGTCCCAAAGAGAGCCAGCCCAACCCAGAGCCACAGAGTAAGCTACCATTTAAGCAGTGAGGGCAGCCATGCGTCCACTCGCTAACCACTCAATCCTAGTAACACACACATACTCTGTGAAGGGTAGACCAGAGAGGTAACCATTTGCCTGATTAAGAGTTCATGTAACTGAAGAACACTTGTAAACAATCTCATTAATGTTTCAGCTGTGGTGTATCACAGTGCCTTTTTTTCTCCTTAAAACCATAGTCCCACAACAGCTGTTCATTCTAGGACTGAATTATGTGATTTTCTTCTCACTGAACACCAATTTACAAGTCCATTTATTTTCAGACACATATCACTTAAATGAATTTGTAACTAGTAAAAAGGAAGACTAGACTAGTAAAAGGAGACCAGAGGTTCTATATTTGAAGACACTGAAAAATAAGTTTCTTCAAACTAGAGTAAGAAGAATTGGATCCCTACATTACCTTCGTCAGAGCTGGGTAATAATTTATGCTGTGGTATAGAATTACAGTGGCTTTGAAAATTTTAAGTGTCAATGTGTACCTGAAATATAAAACTCTTCCCTATAAATAGGAAAGAGAAAAATAGAAGGAAAGAAAGTGCAGAAACTTTGTTTTTATGAGCTTCATCTGAAATTTAAAGTGAATACAAGTTCTAACACATAAGTTCTACTTAACTGCTTACAGCACTTAATCTACAAGCAGAGCAGTGCTACATGAAGCAATAAAGTTGACTATGCTGTAAGAGTATTTCATGCTTTATAAGTCAATGTGAACAATGTATAAAAAGACAGTTTGTTTTAGTTATTTAGTTATCCCTAGAAAAAGATTTTAGCTATAGTTCCTCAGTATCAAAGACAAAGCTGTAACTTGAGTTCAAATATTTTACCCAACAAAATACTCACTCTGAACTAATATATACCTGTGCATGCAGTGCAAAGAGCAATTGCCTCCATGCTTTTCAGTTCCTGATTAATGATCTAAAGTACTGACTGAGATTCATAATATTGCTTTATAAATTCAACTTCAATGTTTTAACATAATCTTGTTTATATTCCAAGCAGTCAATAAAAAAAGATTATTACTAATTCTTATAAAGATAAGAGCTTAAAAAAATTACGTATTTTTCATAAAATATAACTGAAACTGTAGCCACGGTTAATCATTTCACTATAGATTGTAAGCAAAGATTAAATTTTATTTAGTACAATGAATCCATGAACTTCAAAGAGATTATTCTTTTGTATAAAAGTATGTATAAACTTAAGTATTTTTAGAATTCAGGACTGAGTCTGTGAGGTTTTCCTTTTCTTTTTGTTTTATTCTTTGTTTAATTGTGGCTACTGAGCTGATGTTTTAACAGGTATTTTTGCTAATCTTTTTTCATATTTGATAGCAGCAAATATATATGTATATAAAAGCAAGGATCTAACTTGACAGAAAAGTGAAATTTCAGTGTCTTAAAAATATCACGGATTTTACTACCTGTCCATGGAAAAATATAAAAGAAAACCAATCCAATTATATCTCTATCCCAGATGAAAGTTGAGGAGGGGAAAAGAATGTCATACACATTATTAAACAGATTTCATCACTGCAGATTTAATGAAAGGTGCTCCACACTGAACCCTAGCATTTATTACTTACAAAAAAACCCCATAAGCCTACATGAGGAAAATCAATGAGATTGAGACAGCCAATCATGCTGCAGTTTTAAAGTCTAGAGGAATAAAATTACTTTTGTTCACTTCAGTCATATGAACGTAATAATGGCTTTTACCAATATCTTATTAAACTATACTTAAAAAGAATTAATTTCCCAAAGAGATAATGACAGTGATTGTTTTCTATCAAATATGAAAACATAATAAAATGAAAGAAATACATAGACCAAAAATGTAACAGAAAACTCAGCTACTACTCAGAGAACATATTGCTGAAAAGCACATATAATTTTATTGGCTGCAAAGCAGCTTTCTTGAACAGAAAACTCCATTAAGGATATCTATGAGATAGGGGCAGGATTTGTTGGATCTGTTGTGATGCATCTCTGTCTTTTTTTCCAAGGTGGTACGTAGAACACACAAGCAGAAACTGTCTGTGTTGTGCTATAATCTTAAACAGAATATTTGGCAAAATTCTTCTTATTTTAAATAAAACAAATCACTCTGCAGCTGAGGACTTAAAATTGCTCTTGTGCTCTATGCTTTTGCTGGCTTCTTCTGTAACAGATAAGAAGTCCATAGTAAGTCCATAGAAGACAAATTTTTAGGATGTTAGAAAAGCCTATTAAAAATTATACCAGATAAACAATGGAAGCAATGTACAACTAAAATATTAACACTTAACAAAACCAAAATGTATTTACCAAGAGCAAGTAAATAACAGATATTCAGAGAGATAACAGCAAGGCTATCATTAAAGTATAGCAGTAATGGAGAGGCAGTTAATATCTTTGCCTCTGTACATGAGATATATAGTCTAAATATTCTCAGACATAGCTACTATATCAAACTTATCAAAGGTACAGCACAACACTAATAAAAAGATGAAACCAACTAGGAGATCTGAAATAGTGGGAAGGCAAACAGAAGAAAGGTAAAATGTTTCCATTTAATGACTTTCCAAGTAGCAACATTCAGAGCCATGGTATAATATTAGATCACAGTGGATCATGTTTGATTGTGATTAAAAATTAAAAATCAAATATTTATACAGGAATGGTAAATGCATCATAACTTTGTGTAATTATGGTAGAATATTAATATTAAAAAAAAACCTGAAATTGTGATTTTTGTGAAATCACCTGGAAAGTTGAGATGTGGAAAACAAATACGCAGGGTAGTTCTTGTAACGGCGCTTACATAACGCAGTGTATGTAATAGTGTTTCATATCCAGAGAAATATATCCCCACAAAAACATTTGTCCTATAATTTGAGAACGATACAGTATAACAAAAAGGAAATCCAGAGAAATGGAAGCTAGACTTCCTTTGAATAAACTGAAGAGACTGGCCAAGAGTTTGGGCACTTCTAAATCTTATCTTGCCATCAATGAATCAATATTGTCAGGATTATTCTCACTAAAGTTTTTTCAGCACCCTAGATCACTGAAACTCAACCTACAGTGCTGGCTCAGGTACAGCTTGTGTCAGAACAAGTATGTAAGATTTCATTCTTCTTCAGCAGCTTTGTTCATCAGCGGTGGTTTTGTCAGTCTACTGTTTCAAATCCAAGATATATTAAAAAACTCACAATAAAATTTGTAGACATAAGAAATAATTTTCCCAGTGCTTTATTACCTTTTTTATTATTATTAAAACATGCTAATGTCTTGATTGTTCAATTATTCTGTAATTGTGGTGTTTCTTGGATTTCTCTGGATATTCATTCTCACACATTCCTCTCATGACCCTGTAATAACTTTCCTTTATGTTTATGGAAGACTGAAATGATTTTATAAATTATCATGACCATCAATCCACTATGAAAAATAAATAATGGAAATAATCAGTTGCTGAGTATAAGGAAAATTTGGGTCCTTACTCATTGACACCTCACCTGGAACTACACAATCTTTGCACCTATGAGTCAAGCCTCTCAGTTTACCCACTACTTCATACATTAGACTAGCAATTTTTCTGATTTTCTCTACTTGGGAATTAATAGATACTTTCATTTTATATTATCTTGTTCCTTGACTAAAGCTTTCTGCCTGTAAATTTTATCCTTCCAGAATCTTTGTTACACTTGATAACGTATCTGACTCATAATCTGAAGAAAACTGCAGAAAGTCATCAGGATATTCCTTCCTCCTTTAGGAACATGGGAGAACAGCCACACCCCATTGAACTGATTATATCAAAATTACACAGAGTGGTTTCCAGAGAGTAAATCAACAATCCTAAATCTCCTTCTTAAACTACCAAGAGAAACCAACAAAGCAATTTGCATCCATTTGAGCTGCAGTTTCTGTAGCCAGACAATCCTCTACATTCCTGTTTCTGTATTTTACTGCCCTCATAACTTTTTCCTTTCGCACTTTCTTTTCTCATCTTCTGTCTTTTGGGCCTTACCAGCCTTGAATTCTGTTCTGCACAACATTTCAGCTCAACTAAAGAGCGGAAAGGTGGCTTCTACCATACTAATTTATAATCCAGTACTGAAAAACACTATCAGGGAAGATCTGTCTTCAAATACTTTCATGCTGATGACAGCACTGAATTCAAGTCTTCGGTTCTCATCTTCTCCAAATTTCTGACTAGATTAAATAATCTGAACTATTATTAAAAACCTAAGTAAGAACACTATCAGAACTTGTTTTAAAGAGGAGACTAAAGTTATTACTCAGGTTATAAGAAATATGTTCTTAGGTGCAACAAAAAATTCCAGACCTGAATCCAGTCTCACATGGCTCTTAATTCAGTGGTAGTTAGGTATGTAAGAGAGGAAGGTGATTTCAAACATGCCTTTATGATCACTTTTTTATTGGTTGACATAGCAATCCACTTTTATAACACTTCTTCCACCAAAAGGTTGGGAAGGGTACAGCTAAATCTCTGTGTTCTTTACTGGCTCTGGGTCTTGAATTTCTCTTTAAGATGAAGATACCTGGTTTTCCACCTTTTATTTTTTCTTGTTTATATATAAAAGAATGCTCTTTGAGAAGTAAGCAGTTTCTTTTAAAAGCCCAGTAAGAACCACAACAGCTGTCAGGGCTTATACATACTGTTACACACTACTTCCTTAACATTAATTGTAACCAGTCCAGGAGGCAGAGTCGCTCATTGATGAAATTAATGGTTAGTTGCTGGCAAATGCTAAGTGAAGCTGTGTGATTCACATATATCTATCTAACTACAATACTATTCATTTATTTATTTATACTATTTATAATTATTTATTCATTAGTAATGAATGAATATTCATTAGTGATGAATGCAGGTCACAGCTGCATTGCTTCTACATGCTTAACAGAAATGTATTTTTAACACGGCAACAAGGGAATGTTAGGGATGGTTGCTTTTACTACCAAACTCTATGTGAGGAACAGCCAGGGTACCTGAAGAGCAGTAAATTGTTCTCTTTCCTCCTTCCAACAAATCTCTTTTTAGCAATGGTACTTGAAGATAGCACAGTGAATTGATAGCACACTGAATTAGTTTTCTGACTGCATCTTCTCTCCTCTCCTCCCCTAGTCTTTTTTTGCACAGAGGGCTGGCTCTAATTTTGCTGGGAGCAGCTCTCCACTTCTACTAAGACGGGCTATGGCAGTGCAGTTAACCAAAACACTTATTCTTGCTTCAATATTTTTGACGCTCAAGTCTGTTTCTTATGAAACAAATAACATTAACATGTCTATGGAGATTCTGAGGATTGGACTAGAAGGCTTCAATTGCTTATTTTCAAAGGTGAGTAGCAGTCGCTTTTGCTTTTCTCCCCCATTAGCTTCCTTATTCCTTATGAGATAGTTCATGCTTGCAATCTTTAACTGGAAAATATTACTTGCCTTATTTCATATTGTCCATTTCTTTTCTACCAATCTTAATTTTATTCAAAAGTAAGCACTTTATTGCCACTTTTACTCTTCAAGCCAGCCTGAAAAAAATTACTGCCTGCACCCATGGCATTGAAATCACATAATCAAGTTGTTAATTTACCAAGATCCTCCTAAAAGTAGTCAGGCTGCTGGCTCCTAGTCATTTTAGCAGAAGGCTGTCCTACGACTTCCTCCTTCTCATAACTAGAATCTTCCTAATCTCCACTATAAACGTACTAAGTGGCAACTCTCAATCCTGTTTCTGAGCTGTTGTTTAAGTACTTTTTACACCTACCCAGTATGCCTCAGATATATAGATAGCAGTCAGTCTTCTTTAAAATCTTCACTAAGCAAAAAATATTCCTTGAATGACTGCTTCTTAGACGGATTTTCCATTCTCTTACATTATTCTACCAATCCTTTCCTCCATCTTTCCAGTAATTCTTCCTTCCTAAGGACTTGTGACCAGCCTCATACAGTAATAAATACAAAATGGTAAACATATTCTTTTTTTTTTTGTTGTTGAAAACTGTGATCAAAACATAAACCTGAAGCACAAGTGTAAGTATACACCTTTCTTGTATAAGACAGCCCTCACTTTCTGAAAAGATCATGTGGGATCACAGCATTATCTTGTCAAATTCAATCAATCTTAACAATTAATACAGAATGAGTTACGAACATTTCCTGTCGAATTTTTATCAGCTATTTCTGAAATTACTATGTGGAATTTAAACCTTTTCAGGAAGAAGTGTCATTAGATATAAACAAGTTTCAAACACATTTTTATGGTTTTGGTTTCAAACTCCAGTGAACACAGCTAAGGAAGGAGTTATTTCTGCCTAACTGTGTTTCCTGAGGATGAACAGTTGGTGGCATTGATTAGTCAGTGAATTTCACATTTTTTTTTAACCCACAAAGAAATTCCCAGTCTTTCCAGAAGCAGTCTTAGTGAATTGAACAAGAAGCACGTACAGTATAATTTTTCACTACATTATAATAAAGTGAATGTTTTCTAAATGTCACAGTTTAAATTTCATGGGGCATGAAATCTACTTTTGAAATGAAATTTAAAGCCCTTTTCCAAATAAGAAGTCTAATCTTATAGTTAAAAACACTTTGCATTTCCTGACATTATTAACCTTGGAGGGCTGCCTGTAAGATGATAACACTCTCTGGCATATTAAAACTGAATTTCCTTTTAAATAATTATGTTACAGAATATTTAAAATAGATAAGGTTCCAAGAAAAATATTAACATGCATTTAGCAGTATTTTCATTTACTAATAATAAATCTAACTGCCCTTCAGCATGTTAATGTTAACACAAATGATAACAGATTACTTCTAAAAAAACCTAATTTTGGACTAATCATGATGCTTAATGTCAAAAGAGCTAACACTTTGCGCTAATCTCAAGGAAGCTCAACTTTAAATATACCCACTCGCTACTGAATCTGTAATACATGTTGCACTTTCTGTTTGCAAAATAAAGGAGAACAAAGTTTTTTATCATATTCTAAACAGTTTTAAGAGGTCTCACATTTATATAACAAGCCAAAATTAATTTATTCATTATTGTGATATCTAAAATCAGGCTTTTTTTTACAGGGATTTGGAAAAACCCAAACATATAAATAGAACAAAAATACCTTCACAAGCTTCAACTCTCAGTTTCTAAAACCCAGACTAGGTAATAAAAAATAAAGCACTGACAAAAGAAAGTACTATGTCTTTGGAGGCTATCAGGTCTTGATAAGAATCAAAACATGTTTTTCTTTTTCTTTATTTTTACTTTTGAACATTAGACTTGGTGGTATTTCCATTTCAACAGTCTGTTGTACAAGCAAAACAGTAAGATAGACAGATGTATAAAAATAAAGATTGCTTTTTATGTCAGTGTAGCATTCTCCTTTGATGCAGAACAAATAGTAAAGACTTTGATTCCATGTTGTTTAATGTCTTACTTTACCATAAAGCAGCCGTATATTCAAGGATAGTACAACTTGAGAAAATAAGCATGAAATATCAAATTGTGTTCACAGATTTCTTTATAGTGGAAAAGTTTGAGAAAGTTACCAGATTTTTTCTCATAAGTATCAATATAGTGTGTTTCCAGTTGCAGAAAACAGGTTCTTAATTGGAAAGGAAGAATAAGGCTGATGGTTTAGCCACTAGGCTGAAATTTAGAAAACCTGGATTTAATTTCTGAATTCAGCACTGCTCTCCCTCTACTCATATACTTGTTACTTTGATGGTGATCAAGTGAATTCTACCAGAGTGTCCCAAGAATTAGCCCTGGATTTGGTCCTCCGTATTCTGTCTGAAATCTGTGCTTCATTTGTCCATTTAGACTTGCAAATCTTCTGCTAACCGTTTTTTGGAGGTCATGCATCTTGCATATTTTTTCCCAGAACAAAGCTGCACTCAAATCAGTCTGCTGGAAACAGGTGCAGCACTCAAAAGAGCAGTTTCAGATGTATCTCTTGCCTTGGGTGTAGTAGGATCCATCCACATCAGAAGTTGACAGCCCTCAGTAAATCTTGTTGCGTTTCATTTCCCTCTTGGGCTAAAGGCAGATGGCACATACTAGTACCAATGCCAGCCCCACAACACATCATGAAAGGGAGTACACAGCAGCACAGGGAGCCTAGATCTCAGCTGGAATTCCCCTGGCTACCCTCAAAGTTACAGAGGTGGGTATGCAATGACATGAGCTGAGCATGAAAACCAGCGAGTTGCATTGTCCTGCTACCCCATTTATCCTGTGATCTCATGCATGAGGTGATTTGTGAGATTTTATTCTGAAATTGTGGCGCTTTGGCCTTCCTTTTTATGATGAAATTGAATGACAGGGTTTTGGTAATGAAAAAACAAATTCAGTGACAGCACTACCGAGTTCCCACGCTTTCATGCACCTGTGCTGTAGACCCCAGTGCTGCTGAGTGCTGGCTGTCCTTGAGTTCTTAGAAATGGGTATGTGACAGCAGGGGCTGAGGATGAAAAGAGGCAAACAGGAGAAAGCAGCAATCTCCTTTAACCTTGATCATGGTCATTTTGGGGGTTCCAACACAGGACGATTAAATATCCTTTTGCAGTTAGTATTGTCATGATAACTTATGTAATCTAAACTGTTCTTGTTTTGTTTGATACTGTTCTTTTAAACTTCCAGTGTCTTATACATAAACATGCACACACAACCACACCCCTACCACAAAATATTCTCTTGAGATTCCCACTAGACAACAAGCCGTCTTGCAGGCACCATTTGCAGTTACCACCTGTACAAGAGCAATGGTGAGAGTTCCCTGTGGCAGCTCCTTATCACACTTCAGAAAAAAAAAATTAAAAAAAAAACCCAAAGCTTAAAATCGCCTTTATTAACTGTTTAAACTCGCCTGTATTTGACATGAAGCAGGTAAGGGGTGTTCATATCATCCCTTGTGCCATCTTAAGTTTCTGGTGTCTTCAAATACCTAAATCTAGAAGCACTCAAGGACAGGTTCAGCATAACCAACTTCAGACTTGAAAAAGTTACATTCACATCTGATGCCAGAAGTTCCCTTGCTGCGAGAAAGAGACATTTCCAAGCAATTCAAGGGATCTACCTTAAACACCCCTTAGGAATGAATCACCCGTAGGGGCTACATATCTTTCTTACTTGGCTGATGGGGGGCCCAGGCTGACTAGCTGGTATTTAAGAATCTAACTTGATTAAATGAGCACAAATGAAGCCAATCCCATTCATATATGGCTTTAATTGGCACTATGAATTCTTACAACACAAACACCTAAGAAGTGGGTTTCTAAGAAATGTTACCTTCCTGCCATTAAGAATCTTAGAGACAAGGGTGATAACTTCTACTAAAGTTAAATATTTTATCCTATATCCTCCAAGATTTCTTATGTGAACCTCAGATTCAAAGTCTGTTATATGTGCAGACACAGGACATGATTTTTAAATGCCAGATAAGGTAATAAAAGACAGCAAGGCATAGGGTAAGGCACAATATCTGCCTGAATGCTGTACAACCTGCAGGAAATGTAAAGTTGTGACTGTGATACATGCCAAAAATTCATGTGGCATGCCACAGGATATCTGTAAAGTACAGTAGCCAAAAACGTTTTGAAGATGTAAGATCAAGGAAAACACATTCCCATTTTATTGCAAGTATTTTCAAATTACAGTGCTGTCTCACTGTTATGAATATAAAGCTGTGACTTCTTTTGGTTTTCTACATCATTTCATGCAGCTTTTTTTATGAAATGCTAGTGAGACATAAATGTTTTCTGAGACTAGCCCTATCAAAGAAGCTCCAACTGAGCTCTCATGCAGGATAAAAATAAGTATTCATTTGAGGAGCACTGACTTTTTTATATTTATTATCTGTTGTATTTTCTGCTGCAATCAATAAGGTGAATGTCTATGCAAATGAAACATTTTCAGTGTTGAGCTGAGATATGCAACTTGCAGAAGGTCACTGTACAAGCTTTATCCATTTGATGCACATTGCAGCATTTTGCTGTTGAAATATAAGGTGTCTTTCAAACTCTTACTTTCCCAGATCATGCTGTTGAAAAAGAAATAAAGCAACTCATATGTTGCCGAAGAAATATATTTGAATTTAATCTCAGGAGTAATAAATTATTTCTAACCAGGTGTAAAAATACAAGCACTAAAAACTTCAGTTTTTCATTTTCAGGGGAAATTAAAAGGGAAACAAAGGGATACAAACATTGCAAAGAAAGGAAATAAACAGATGATCAAACTTGAGGGTTTTTTAACTCGTCAGAGAGGACTTTCTAAATAACACAGAAAGGAAATTTCTTAATTTATATTTAATAGTATTTGGCTCCATTTCCTCTCTTATAATAGCAGTCAGAAAACCAACTTACTTATATTTTCTATGATCAGTCTGTGAGGGGGGATCTTCCTTTCACTAGGCATGGGTTATGCCTAAAATCCTAAGTTAGCACTGTTTCATACTGCACTTCTGAATATAAGTTACCCTATCGGTATTAATATTACAGGTTAAATAACTTTTCCCATGTTCTTTGCAAACACAAAAGATTCAACAACAGTCACTAACTTGCCAAATACCCACAATGAGCTAGATCCTCTACAGGCTCACTCAGCTTCAATGAATTTGCACTTGAGGACACAATTAGAAATTTTCAGGGTGTTTTTTCCTATATGTCTTATTTTTCTCTATCATCTGGTCAATAGTTCAACTGCTGAAAACTATTAGATCTTGTACCAGATGTTTATACCAAGTTAGACTAAACTCATATTACTGAATTAATATATTTTAAAGTGAGTAAAATAAAAACAAGTTAATAATTATCTCTTATATTCTGGAACAACTTTAAAAAGACAGAACTAAAGCTCTACTTAAGCCAGAGTGACTTGCATTTTTGAAATCATGGCCTTAGTCAACTAAAATAAGAAATTAATTTTGGACAGTCTCCCTCTCCTAATCAGATCAGGCCTGCAGCTTTATATGTTTCACATCTGTTTATACTGAAAGAGAGGCATAGTCTGTTGATGTGTGTTTTTGTAGAGCCTGACAAAATGAGACTGTGAGCTCAGCTAGGGACTCCAAATGTTCTTGAAATGTTTTTCAACATATCATTGATCATAATAATTGATGACAATAATAGCAGACAATAATTGATGCCAGCAGGATCTTTATGCATATAAGAACTCAGCAAAGCATTACAACCTTTTCTTGTCATTTATAACAATTATTATGATAACTAATAATAATATTAGCAATAAATAACAGTAATGGTAACCAAAATGGTATCCCTAGATGCCACATTATAGAAACTCTATGAATGTTTGCTGAGACTAAAATAAAACTCTTTTTAAACTCCAAATAGTTGGGCTCAATGCCTAAGAAGATTTGTGTGCCCTGAAGTCTGCAGCAACTGCTTAAAATTTAATGGATACAAATATTAAGAATTTAAGGGTATCATTACCACTATTATCATAATTTACATGGCAGCTGAGGGAAATAAGCTGTTACCTGAAAACCCTTATGGAGCACCATTACAGCTTCCAAACTGAAGAATACTCCACAGTCACATATATGTAACTCTTCTAACTTGTAGTTTGCAACCAATTACAATCTCATGCCAAAAGAAAGTGAGGCAGCTTCTCTCCAGTATTAGGGTTTCACTTCACTGTGTTCCTTCCTTCTTGAATAAAGCCCAAAATGTACAATAAATACATTGAAATCCTAGCTCCATATAGCTGCGAAAAGCCCAGAAAGACTTTCTGTTCCTAAAAAAGACCAGGTCTGAGTAGTGTTTAATAATAGCCATGAAAAAAAAAAAAGAAGGATTAATACATTTGGCTCAAATTCCTTCCACCTAACTTCAGGCTCTGAAATGTAATTGTTTCATGCTTCTGTTGTCAGTGGGGAGGAATTTCCATAGGAAATTCAGATTTTACTTGGGCTGAGTTGTATAAACTGGAGCTCTCTCTCTCTCTTGACCATAGAGAGACTGTGCACCCCTGATACCCAAATATTAATTGTCTAAATTCAGGTAGGCCAAATCTGGGTCTCAGTGAATACAGTTCAGTTGAATGGTTGAATTAAACCTTTAATATACCTACTTAAAGAAAAACCAAGATAAAGATAAACCAAGAAGGTTTTTTAGAAAATATCCCCCTAAATCCGTAGTGAATCTTAGATGGCATTTTGATACTTAAGAACTGATTTCTGAAGAGGGTAAAACCAATCAAGAATCCAGGCCATTCAATGGCAACTGGTGACAAAAGGGACATATCCCCTTTTTAGCCTAGATTCTGAGCTCCTCTTTCTGTTTCTGTACTGTACCTGCTAACTCTTTAATTTAAAACATAGAGAATATTCCCAGGTCTATACCAGGACTGGATCTTTGCTTCATCTCTCTCAGTGGAAAAGTCTGACTACAAGACTACAGCCCTTCTTGCATTCTCTCTCAGTGGTCCATGGCGCACATTTTATTTCTGTCACTGGAATAGCTTCCATCAGGACAGGGTAAAAAAATATACCTGTCTCATCCTCGCAGTACCTTGCATTTTCTATGACAGTCTGAAACTTACCAGTCTCGGCATCTTATTCATTTTTTAGAATAGCATTTTCTCTTGGCAATTCTTAAAGTCTTCCCTGCCTATTCTAGCCTCCTTCACACACACATACTGAGCAAAACAGCTTTATTCTTCACATAGTACTGGAAACAGTTATATTCAAAGTCAGTCTCAATTTTTTCCTTCTTTGTAGTACAACTGTCTTTCATTGTTTCAAAAAGCTTCTGGAAGAGCATATTTTGGTTTTCTTTATGATTTAATAAAATAATATGTCTTTCTGAAAATACACAAGCAACAAATAATGAGGTTCTGAGACTTGGATTATGTATGATTTTTAGGTTGTGTCTCATATTGAGTTCATTTCACATCTGCAACATGGAAAAGCAAGCCCACAGTCTACTGTGAACTCCAGAGGAAGCAATAAGTTGGGCAATTTGGGCTCACCCTGCACTTAAATGTAAGTCAAAGTACTTGTAGCTGCAATTTAGACACATATGCACAGTCTGAGTTACCTATACTAAGTAGAGATCCATTCTATTGTCCTACCCAGCAGAACAAAGTAAGCCAAAACCAAATCATAACTATGTAAACATCTGAAGCAATTTTCAAGACTAATTCAGAATAATAACCCAAGACATTTTTAGCTTCACCAGATGATTATCTTCTTTCTTGAAGGATGTGATGAACAAAACACTTTCAAGAATTTAAATACACTGAGCAGAATTAAACTAGCATGACTGTTCAGAGTCAAAGCAGATGGACTAGATCTACAGGAATCTCAGTGTTTAATTTGAAATAACTTGTATAATTCCAATTTATTTTCACAATCTCAAATTAGTGCTGGCAGTAATACTTTAATATATAAATACAAACAGAGACACAGTGAAACACAGGGTCTAAATAGAGTCAGGCAAAACTATTCTACAGTAATCCACAGCAAAAAAAGCAGAATGCAGATTTAAATATTGCACCACAATATTAATATTTATTTAAATAAGAAAAAAAAACAAAACCAAACATTCCAAGGACTTGAGCAAATCTTTTCTCTCAGGGGGCAAGCATTTACATTTGATTTGGTTGATTGTCAGAATTTTTCCCTGCCTGC
This sequence comes from Coracopsis vasa, assembly GCA_026283785.1. Lineage (NCBI taxonomy): Eukaryota > Metazoa > Chordata > Aves > Psittaciformes > Psittacidae > Coracopsis > Coracopsis vasa. Next base: position 26,996 of record JANHGB010022465.1, read on the forward strand.
TGGGCAGCTAAAGTCAGCATTTTTACAATGTCATTAACTTTTTTGTCCCATAATTTGATTCAGAATTATTGAAAAGTGCTAATGGGTGAAGACTACATTCTTTTAGCTTAGTAAGAGACTGGATTATGTTTGAGTTTTAATGAAATGTAAAATTCATAAGTCAAAAAGATATCAGGTGCTACTGAAACCCTTTCTTAAGAAAAATCTAAGGCCAGCTTACAGTCTCATACAAGATGCTGAGATGGAAATCTAGCCTACAATTATGACTTTATTTTCTTCTCAAGGCCATTTTATTGCTCACAAGGAATGATCCAGCTATTCCACTGCTGTTCAGGGAAATGTTTGTCCTGTGAAGACCCCAGCACCCCAGTAAATAGTCAGCAGAGGTGCCAAGAAGCAGAGATGAGAGGCAATCTCTCAGACTAAGTGGCTCATGAAGGAAGGTTTAGCATTATTATAGATATAATTTCTACTGTGTGGGTTTTGGTGGTTTTTGGTGTTTGGTTTTGTTTTTTTTTTTTCCCTTTTCATTCTGTGTATGAATTGAAAGCCAGGATTGTAGCACTTTCTTGTAGTTGAATTTAATGTGTTTTGGAAGCTATAAATCCCTAATTCAGCCTTTAAAGGGCACAAAGACAATCTGACATTCAAAATATAACCCTTATTTTTCTTAATAGAAAATCACTTCTTATCCTTTATTTTATAGGCTGATTGTAGGCTCTGAGAATGATTTTTGTTTTGTCTTTATAGTACCATGCACAATGGGAATACTGGGACTACAATTCTTAAATTTTATGATAACACAAATAATTAGCTGTAAGAAAAACAGAAAATGAAAAAAATGATTCAGTTATTCCATTTTTCTTACGAGGGATGAACAAGAGATTTGTTTATTTATTTATTAGCTGAAGGAACATAATTAGAGATTCCAGACTCTAAATGGCTCTCTAACGGGGATAAGACATTCAAATGATCACAGAAATTGCTATTCCTCCATACCTGGTATTGCAAAACATTGGTAATTGATGGATAAATACATTCAACTAATAGTAACTATTATCAAGAATTAGACCAAATGGAGTAATCTGTAATTTCCATAGGAAGAAGGTATGGTGAATATTGAAATCCATAAAGGGAGAGATAATGTGCTCTTTTTTATTTATTTTTTAATGTAATTAGAGTATAATACAAAACAGGTTTGGATAGGATCCAGCATCACTACTTTAACAGATTTTGCTCTTGGTTGCAAGAGAAGAGTTTGCATCCATTCCATTCACAGTGCTAATTGTTATATAAAGTGCTCAGAATTTATCATGCCTACAAAATTTCAGTATATATCCTTGATTCCCAGCAATAGCAATCGTACAAATGTTTATCACCCTTGGCTAATGTGGTAATACAACCACCTGATGAGCAAGGACAGAAGGAATGATAAAAAAAATAAAAGCATTTTCAAGGTAACACACTTGCTTCTTGCAGAAAAATTCTAAATAATCCTTTGAATAATATTGGCAGTCCAAGACTGCAACAATTAATGATATTTAAATTGCACAGAAAACATTAAATAAAAATAAAATAAAATAAAAAACCCAAAACAAAACAGGATGCATTTTCAAATAACACACTTGCTTCCTGCAGTAGAATTTTAAACAATTCTTTGAAGAATATTGACACAGCAAGACTGCAACAGTTAAAGGAATATAAATTGTATAGAGAACAGTATAGAAATTCCTTCTGGTTTCCATTGTAATTCTACTGATTCCACTGCAAGCCTATTATATAAGCATCCACCATTTCTGTGTTCATAAACATGAATTAAAATTTCTATAAATATGCTCTCATGAGACAATGGTGCTTCACACTTTTGCAAAAGACCCAGATGTACAGAAAATACAGCTAATAAAAACTGTAAGTCCTACCACAGGAATTAAAGAATCATCAGATTGCTCTAATTAGAAGGCATATTTCTTGGAGTGTGCCTTCTCTAGCACATATCACTGTGCTCCTGTGCATTGCTTTAATTGCCAAAAGAAACTCTCTCTCACACACACTTGTCTCCTTGGGAGAAGCTGTCAGTACAATGTGCAGTGGATGTTAATTATTCAGTGCACTACCATAAAGCACTCAGGTATTATGATGATAAGCACAGTGTAAGAGCACATATAAGAAATAATAGAACAACTCGCACTGCAAGAGTCTGACAAAGCTGGAATAAATTAAAAGCTGAAGCAGCAAGCAAGCATTAATATCTCTACTAGAATGACATTCTTTAACAGATTTCAAACACCTAATATCCCTGCTTCTTTCCTGTCATTAAGGAAAGCCTGAATGTTTTTCAGACTCAATCAGTTTTTCTTCGTTTTTTTAGTGTACATAAGAATTATGTTTCTCTATGAGGTCAGCTACAGCTCAGCAAGGCACATACCATGTGTGCTATGGCTCCATTAGCTGCCACTGAAAATACATGTACAATATTTGTATTTATTCTTTAAAATTCTGCAACTGCAACTCTGTTCTAATCAATAGGGGTTCTGTATTGTTGCATAAAGGTACTTGAAGAAATTAAACCAGGTTTAGACAGTGATGTATTTTATGTTAGATCTAGCATACTGCTTGTTGTGTATAGAAGTAATATTTTTTTTTTTTACAGAAACATTTTTGCTCTTACCTAACTCCAGGAAAACAAAAAAACTAGAAACCAACAACTCTGACTTTAAGGTTAATGCAGTAGAATTCATTTCATTCTAATCCACTCTCTTTCTAACCTGTGATTTATTTATTATTATTATTTTTCAGCACTGTAACAGTTTAGTGATGCTTACAACAGAGCTGTTTTGCAAGAAATAATATTTTTAACATGCAGATATTGCTAAACACTAATACAGACTTTTAGAAAATAACCCTACTGTTTAGTTATCGCTTAGGCATGTGTAGTCTACATCTGCCATCTACTGTAAGAAGAAAATACTGCAGGTTTTCTACTTGAACTAACATCATTGAAACAAAACAAAAGAGATTACTAGATTGTCTAACGTTTAGATCTATTTCTGAACTCAAAGCATAATTTCTTTACATACACATCAGTAAAATAGGAATGACACCATACATTTACAAAGATTGTTGTTTGGAAAACACATTTTCAATTTGTTGTAAATTTTAAAAAGGGGATTCAAACAGCACAAAGAAAATGAGCTTGTAATTTTAGAGATTTCGTCATCATTGAGAGACAGTGTGTCATTCACCACTATAAGCATCTCAGTGGAAGTATGAACTATTGTACTTTTTCTTCAATGCTCGCATACTTCTCTTAATATAAAAATAGAATTCTGGCTTTAAACCTTATTAACATATCCAGCTTCCAGAAATAGTAGGTAAAGATAACTTTAAGTTGTGGTGTGGTTTAGGCAGTCCTCAGATATGTGTCCACACACCAAGGAAAAGTCCAGGGAGCAGTTTCAAACATTGAGTTCCTTGTCATCTATACCATTTTTAACTTTCTCGCTAGACCTGTGCTAGATCACTGCAGCTAGGTATCTGCAGGTATCTGCTTTGACGTCATGGATCTTTCTCTCACCATCCTATTGAGCAGCAGAGACCCAACTTGTGTGAACTGACTATAGTGATTCACAGTCATCAGCTCCTTTTACCTGTTTAGGACAATAATAACATCACTTGGGAAAGAAGATGATGTCAAAGAGATATCAGTGCTGCCTTAGCAGAGCTTTCTATACAGCACAGGAAAAACTTAGTGCCTACCTAGGCAGATTTCGGCATATTCCCTGATGCATACTTTTCAAAAGCCCCAGACCCGAGGTAGAGAAGAAACCTCTTCAGTGGTCAGGACCTCCTAATGATTTCTCACTGTCAAGTTTGGGAAAAAAAACAAGATGACTTTCTTAGGCTTCAAAGAACATTTTTAGAAACCTATCTGAAGGAGAGCATTAAAATAAAATTAAATGAGCCTGGAATAAGACTGTGTCAAGATTCACATAGGTATAATTTCAGTGTCTCTTCTCTGCAGCATTCAAAGGTAGGCATCTTCATCTTACTACACAACAGAAATTTGAAAGCCATCATTTGACAGACTAATGCCTGAGAAAGACCATCTATTAGCTGTATTAAACTTATGCCACATTAAAAATATCAAGTTTTTTTAAATCACAAAAACGTATTCTAATCTATTTCTACCCGCTATTTTGCATTTTCAAGGTATCTATCTATCTAAATTTATAAGACATTTCTCATGCACATAATAGTTATAAGACTTTTATCTCTTTCTTTGTGTATCTGGATGTCTCACAAATGAATCTTCTACCTTGAAAATGACAATGTTTTTGAAACAGAGCAACTTTCACAGGTGTGTTTCATTTGAAAAATGTCACCTGTTTCAGGAATATATATAGATTTTTTATATATATATATAAGCATCTATGTTCCTTTCTTTCTTTTTATAAAATATTGCTCAGAAGTTCTTTTAAATTGTGAGCATACAATGTGCCAGTTGGGGGGACTACATCAAGCAAAACTTTTTCTGTTCTTTTCCTCTTCTGCTCTTGGTTAAATTTCAGTTCCCACCCTCCAAGTCCAACTATCATGCTGGTCTCTTTTCAGGAAACAGTAAGACTTTCACTAAAATACCAGAATGAACAAAGCTACTTTCATTATTTACTTCAGTTTTCCCAGAAAAAAAAAAAAAAAAAAGACACCATGGATTTTGCTTTTGCTAACACTACTGGCAACAAGAAGGATCAACTTGACAGGCTGCTTTCAGAGTTATCTGATGGGCACTTCATCCTCCAAGGAGCTTGTTTTCCACTCTTCTGGATCACGGAGATGCTGCTCCTAATTTCTAGCTCAGATATCCATCTTTTTCTCTTCCATGGAGACTGAGGAACAGATTAGCAGAGGGTGATGTACACCACACATCACACTTTTGTACAAAATCAGGACCTGGACTGAAAAAGTAGTCTCAGGCCCAGCAGCTCATTTCTGTCTCACTTGCTGCTTCTTCTCACGTACCCAGTGAAAACCCCAGCTCCTCTTAGGTACCCCTGCACCCATTTCTACTGAAAAAGAGAGATGTGAAGAAATTTAAAAAAAAATATCATGCTAATGTAAAAAAGCCTATCTTTTGCTCAAAGATCCAATATGAGCAGAGTGTCTGAATTAATTCTGCATGACAAGAATCCCTTCCAAACATGACAGGAAGCTACATTACCCAAATAATGAGGATTACAGCTGAGGTAAGTTGGAGAAACGCATGGACGAGTATATGCTAATACAATGCCTCATTTGACATCTAGAACATAGAGACAAGTCCAAGTAGACTCCGTGTTAATCAAAGCACATTAGAAGATTTAGAAAATATGCAAAATCCAACCACATTTTGCAATAGACTTACCTATCCTAGAAATTCAGTACAATCTCTAGGGGATTTACTGTATATTTCCGAGCAGCTGAGCAAATACATCATGGTTTATAAAGATTTGCTGCCATAAAAATGCAGAAGGCAGTGACCTGTATAATTGTATATAAGGCTGCTATCCAAGCTTTGCATTAAGAGGAATTTCTTTCTCTCTCCCTGTCCCTCTCCTTCTGAGGAGGGGGATTTAAATTGCAGATAGCATCATTCATCATAATGCAACACTGCTAACCATCTGTGTATTTTTGGGTACTAGATACCGATTTCAACAGAAAACTGCTCTACCAGAAGACATAACATCTAAGAAATAAATCCTCCATTTTCCTTATTAGGAGTTTGTTTCTACCTGCTTTTTCATTTTTTGGAAAACCCCTTCTTAAATGCTGTTCTACACAAAGAGGCATTGGGAACTTCAGTACTTATGGAGAGGATTGCTTTGAAAATCACAGCTCAATGCAGTCAAAATGCCCAGACTAATTGGAGAGAGGGTACCTTGCTCTGTTCACAATTGAAGAGTGCATATGAGAGAAATTACATATACTCAAACTTTTGCCTCCCTTCACATGCACGGAAACTGAAAAGACATTTCCCAATTTCAAGCAAGTTTTTTTCACTGCAGTATACTGTTTTTGGGTTTGTCTCCAAACAATTATTCCTCTCAAATTAGTTTAAAATTGTAAGACTACATAAACTGGTTTATTTCATTTACCACTCACTATGAAGGGCTCTTATGGCACATTTTTGGCTGAACGTCTGTTGTGAGTTCAGCAGTAGCAGTCATTTTTCTCCTTCTTAGTAGTGGGTGCAGTGCTGTGGTTTTGACTTTCAGCCTGGGAGCAGTGCTGATAACACCGATGTTTTTAGTTGCTGCTCAGTAATGTTTAGTCTGACAAAGGACTTTCTGAGCCTCATGCTCTGCCAGGGAGGAGGGGAAGCCAGGAGGAAGCAGAGACAGGACACCTGACCCAAACTAGCCAGAGAGGTATTCCATACCACAGCACGTCATGCCCAGGATGTAGAACTGGGGGCAGTTACCCAGAAGGGTTAGATCACTGCTGGGTGAGGCTGGGTATCGGTCGGTGCGTGAGCGGTGGTATTCTCTCCCCTTGTTGTTTCCTTTATCATTATTATTATTTGTGGTATACCTTAGTTACTGGACTGTTCTTATCTCAACCCGTGGGAGTTACATTATTTCGATTCTTCTCCCCATCTCTCCGGGAGCTGGGGGGGACTAAGGGGGTGGAGTGAGAAAGCGAACTATGTGGTTCTGATTTATGGCTGACTGGGTTTAAACCACGACAGATACACACACACATTTGATCTAAAATGTGCATTAGAACTTGGTTAGTAAAAAAATGAAGCTCCAAAGTGAAAGGTGGGGTCCAAAAAACTAGAAGCAAAACCAGAAATGAGAGAGTCAGTGAGAAGGTGAAGAATGAACATGAACATGCTGTTCTAATTTACTAATACAAGAAGTTGAGTACTGTTTATAAAAGCAGAATGCTTTTCTTCCTGACTGCTACACCACTATTCTCTTAATGATGAGGAAGAATGAAATTGGATTAAAATCTTCAGTACTAAATTTCTGCTTCAAAATGATGGTGCTTTTCAGGAAGACAGCTGCTGACTCAAGTAAAAAAACTAGCAAAGCTGAGTGGTAATTAAGAGATTTCTTTCACAACGCAATTTCACATTTGTACAGGGGGAAATGTGCTTCTTATGACATGAAATTTCCCACAGTACTGAAATGGCGCATGGAGATATAATACCATCTAAGTCTTCCATTTGTCCTGTGGAGTAAGCCATCACTTCTTATAGAAAGTAATTATGCACTTGAATAAAGACAACTATTGAAGGCAGAACTTTAGAAGTAATGAATACCACTCAGAGCTAAAGACAACAGTTCTTGAACTATTTAGGATCATTTATTCAAATCCTGTTCCAAAATTCAAGGCAACAGGCATCATGCCATTACATTCCTATATAGTTGGAGCAAGCCTTAACAGCTCTGCAATATGCCTAATATAATTTCCCAAGTTGTATTTACAGAAATTAAACCTGTATCAGTTTACACTTTATTTCACATCAATGGTTTCAGATTGTGAACTCTTGAATGTTTTACAGATGCACATGAAGATGGAAAAATAACATAGGAATCTGCATTTCCCACTAAGTCAAGAACTAAGAACCTTAGAAATTGTCTGCAGATGACCATTTATTGTAAAAAATTTCATAAGAATTAATGACCTTAAAGATGAGAATTTTGACTATGTAACATTTCATACTTGTCTTCACCTCAAAGGAAGTTTTTCCTAACAGATACAGAGCATCCACTTACTTTTGGGTTATTATATATAAACATGGGACAGGTAGACATGTCAGTGTTTTTATTAGGTTCTTGCAGAACTCCTTCCTCCCACCTGTAATTTAACAATGGCAAGAAATTTTGCATTAACTGTGCTAAGCCTGGGTAGAAAATCTCTCCTTTATTTGAATATTCAATATTTTTAAATAAATAAGTATCCAAAAATCGAAAACTTCAGTCTGTTAGCTACAGATACACAAAGAGAAGAAAAAACCCTACAATTATGATAGCACTTTGGCCATTCAGTAATGCTTAGAGAGTTGAATTAAATGCACTGAGCACATCCCAATCTAGGTATAACAAGTAATCTCTGATACACTTCTACGCCAGCCCTTAGCAAAGCAGCTTCTAGAATACAAATCCTCATCTGCATCAAAAAGCTACTCTTGAGCCACAGAATTAGAGCAAAACCTCACATATCTGTATTTGTGTTCTGCCAGCAAAACAAGTAAGCCCAAAATTCTTAAAATCGCAGCATCCCCTCCAGATTTCACACCAAGTATAAGCCATGACAAGAACATCTTGAATGAAAATTAGTTCTAAATGAAAGCAAGAATACTTAGCACCTTTCTGATGCATTTCTTTTTTCAAAAACACTTTGCAAATACTAAAGTGTCAAGATATAAAAGAACCATTGTTTCAGTGAAAGGAAGCGAGAAAAGAGGATGCAAAATTTGGTACCAAAATGGATGATGGCTGGATGGCTGACACTTTAGTTTTGTACACTGTGTTTTCATTCCCGTCTTAGTGATGCATCAAAACAGGTTCTGCAGTATTAGAACAGCAAAGGAATTACTGCATATTGACAGATCCTGGTAGACCTAGCTTACTTTCAACACTAATATTTTTCCAACTGAAATTCCTATTGCTTTTCTTCAATTAAGACTGGGGTTATTTTATTGTATTTTAATTTTCTATACTACCATAAAAAAAGCTTTTATATTGTTACTGGGAATAAAGTGGTTTTCCTTTTCAGTTCCCATTACTGCATTTCCAAGGCACATACACCAACACAGTCAAGATGCTAGATACAAAGCTGTAATTTGTTTAAATTTGTCCACTACATGCCCTGCTGAATTTCATTTTATTTTTTAAAGGTATTTTGTAGTCCCTCAGCCACAGCTAACAGGAAAGACTTCTGCAAAGATTCATCACGAAACATTATCTGCTCCATTCATGCTCATTTGGATGTCTAATACTACTAACACAAATCAATGTCGGGATCGCTACGGAGAAGTCCATGCTATCCAGAAGCATCTCTGTACGCTTGCCAGCGTACTACCACAGCAAAAACTGGTAGTTGATGGATGGAGACCCAATCTCAAAGAGCAGAACTCTGATAGATCCTCATCTATATTGCTTAGTATCTCACTCTACTATTAGCAGTGCTGATTTCTGTGAAACAACTCATAGCAAAAGTAAAGCAAGAATGGCAAAGTTCCTCACTCCAGTATTTGATGTTCAGCTCATTAAGGGCCCAGCTTGAAGCTCTGTGAACCTGGCAGAAACATTCCCTCCGGGGTTCTGAGTAGGGTGTTGAAAAATTAGGGGCTTGAACTGGATAGAGAAAAGAACTGAAGCTAGTTAACAGCAAGGAGCACAAGTTTCATGTCCTCCCATTGTTCAGCCTAGTTTAGCAGGCTTGTGGGAATTTGCACTCAGTTACCACAGTCAGCTCAGATAAGAGCTCCAGCGGGCAAAAACCCCACAAAAAACATGACAGTTGGCTGTCAGGTAAACATTTGACCAGAATATCCAACTGAAAACATTATTAGATATCATATAACAATCTCTTTGTCTGAAAGCAGAGAGGATTTGAAAATAGGCCTGGGACAACCTGAACAATTAGAGTGATTTCTCACTAGAAATACTTAAGTCAGCATTAGAAACAGCTCCTGAAAAATGCTTCTCACTCTTAATAATGTTATTGCTGGCATGCTGGAATACCAGTGCTCAATCCAACAAAACTTCACCAGAAATTCCATTTTGTTCTATTTTGTTCTGATAAATCAAAGACACTAGGTCCTAAAAATGATAGCTGTACCTGACTAAAAACAGACCAAACAAGACATGGTTTTGGTGATCAAAAAAGTTCTATCACAAACTCAGACAGGTATGGTGAATACCAGCAAAGAAAAAGACACAAAAACACATGGGAACTTGGATTCCTTGCTATCTGTGATGAATGACTCAGCTCCTGACATGTTAGATGCATTTCACCTTCATGTGCTACCATCACATGGCAGGTGCAGTGGGAACTGTCACCATCCTGCTAAAGGTTTCCGTTAGGTTATTCCAAAAAATTGGTGTTATATACTATTGTAAGATTTTATTTTAGCACTTTCAAGTCAAATATAAAAATGTACTTAAAATACCACATCAATTAAAAAAAAAAAAACAAAACAATGCAATCTGACAGAGAAAAGCAGTTGTGTCCCAGAACTAAAGAGAATTTTTTTTCAGAACTGTCCCATGCTGCTGCTTCTAATGGATTGCAACACAAGAATACAGATTTTACTTTTTCTAAAGATATTTTAACAAACAAAACCATGTATAAATAAGCCAGTATTACTCAAATGATAAATCATTGAGATTAAATGTACAATGTAAAAAAATAGAAAATAAAAAAGGAAAGTACAAACTATCAGTATTCAAACAGTTGAGTACACTCTTACTTCTGCATTTTATAAGTGCTTTTGGGCAGGAATAGTTTCTCGCTTTGGGAATTTCTGACACCCCAGCTATGTTGGTTGACGGTGTGAAGAGTGACTGTTGATTGACGTAACTTGGCTAGCAGAAGCTGCCGCAGTAGTCACAGTTATATTGGCAAAAACAGTGCTTTTATCTGAATTGCTTCCATCATTTGTGGAGGCTGGGTTTTTTTTCCCCACAAATAAACACAAAGATTATAAACACAAGGAATTAAAATATTTTTGTGCAGTTTCATGGTTAGGATCTTGTTGAGATGATGGAGACATGGTGAGATGGCTTGCATGACTACAGTGCTACAGTGGAGGTATACAGGGTCTTTAGGAAGGACATGTTGGAAAGTAAGGTGGTGGAATACCCCTTTATGTGAAAGAACATCTGGAAAGCAAGGGGCTTAGCCTGAGCATGGATGATGAGCTTATGGGTAAGTATTAAAGAGCAAACCAGTATGGGTGACACTGCAGTGGACAACTGCTATAGGCCACCTGACCATGAAGAACAAGTGGATGAGGCCCTCTACAGACAGGTAAAAGCAACCTCACACTCACAAGCCCCAGTCCTCACCAGGGACTTAAACAACTCTGGTATCTACAGGAAGGACAACACAGGCAGAGATAAGCAATCCAGGGCTTTCCTGCAGAGCACTGATGACAAATTCCTCACCCAGGTGACAGAGGTGCCAACAAGAAGAGATGCTGTGCTGGATCTTATTCTTTTGAAGAAGGAAGGGTTCCTTAGGGATCTGAAGGTCAAAGGTAGCCTTAAATTGCAGTGACCATGGTGGCATTCAGGATCCTGAGAGGAGAGTGCAGGGCAAAATCAAAATTAATCAGAGCCCTGGACTTCAGGATAACAGACTGATCTCTTCATGGATCTGCTTGAAAGAGTCCCATGGGATAAGGCCCTGGGGGGAAGAGGAGTCCAAGAAAGCTGGTTGATACTCAAGGATCGCTTCCTCTAAGCTCAAAAACCCTTCATCCCAGTGAGCAGGAAGTCAGGCAAAAATGCCAGGAGGCCTACATGGATGAGTAAGTAGATCCTGGCAAAACTCAGACACGGAAAGTATAAAAAAGCTAGAGGCAGGGAGAGGTAACCTGGGAGAAATACAGAGACATTGCCTGAGCATGTAGAAATGCAGTCAGGAAAGCCAGAACCTACCTGGAGCTGAAACTAGTGAGGGATGTCAAAAATAAGTATTTGAAGGGATGGTATAAAGAAGATGGAGCTAGATCCTTCTCAGTGGTGTTCAGTGATTGAAAGAGACAATGGGCACAAACTGAAACACAGGAGGCTCTCTCTGAACATCAGGAAACACTTTATTACTGTAAGAGCAACTGATCAATGGTGCAAGTTGCCCAGAGAGTTTGTACACTCTCCCTCTTTGTAGATATTCAAAGTCCATCTGAACATAGCCTTGCAGAACCTGCTCGAGGTGGGCCTGCTTGGGCATATGGGGGTAGACCAGACGACCTCCAGAGGACCCTTCCAGACTCAACCAATCTGTGATTCTCTGAACGCACTGCTGTGTCAGAAAACTTCCAGTATAAACCAATGTTTATACTGCTGTTTTATGCAAGCATTCCTATTCCATAAAGGATCAAAACCAAACACGGAAAATAAACCATGCTCCAAAATTAGCTATTTAGGGGAATTCCTTATACTAACTGCAGGCCCAGAAATCTTTATTACTGATGTATAATCCAGTATTTTTCAGTCTTAGAACAGAAAGCGAAGAACCTCACCTATGAAAATTCCAAAGAGCTTTACGACAAAAAGGGCGTGTGAAAAATTTGCTCTGTATCACACTATACCACCTTCAGACACCTGTCAAATATGGATTTACCTCAGTGCTGCTTCCCTCTCTTCATTTCTCTCCACCCCTTCACCCTTACAAATTTGCCCAGCAACATGGCAGTACCCTTCTATTCGGATAGATGCTGTGCCTGCCCCTGCTTATCACTCATCAAAACTGATAGAAACTGATGTCATAAATAAAAGTGCTGCATTTTTAACACAGTTAGCATGCGTCAATAACTCAGTGGAAACTGTGGTCTCCATAACGTTCACTTATGGTGACTTCAGCTAAATGGCAATGGCCTGTGCAAGTTTCCCTCTCCGGGTTGTTAGCACCACCTGGCCATAGACGAAACTCCATGCATTCAAAGAACACTAACCTGCAACCTTTAAAGACCAAGATATATTCATTTACTCCTTCAAGCATTCTCCTGTTTCTTTCTCCTTTAAGCGCTTAAAGCCCTCTCTATGAGCCCTGCTAGCTCCTGGGCTAGGATCCTTTTCTCCCTTTGGGAAAGGCATATACTCCATATGCTGCCTGCAGGCCTGGCGCCATGTAGACCAACCCATGATCAAAAATCACAGAATTCTGACGTTTACACGAGTCCCAGAGCCAGGAATTAATCTGCAAGATTTTTCTGATGCTACTACTGTTATTATTTGTGACTGGCAGGAGGGACAAGACTACTTGGGCTCCTGAACCCTGAACCAGTTGCCCCAATGCCCTGAAGTCCTCCTTAAGTCCTTAAGACTTCTTGAAGATATTTCCTCATTCCCCACCTGGAAGACTAGTAAAGGATAATAGTCACTGGGCATACCAGACAAGAGAGTTTTCCAATAACATCCCTTACCATGGCCCCAGGGAGGGAGCATACTTCGCTGCGAGTTGGGTCAGGTCAACATATGGGGCCCTCTGCTCCCCTTAGCATGGACTCACCAATCATAACCACTCTACTTTTTTTCCTAGTAGAGCTGGTCATGATAAAAGGCATTCTCTGACTCTTCTGTGGCGACTCTTCTAACCTGGATGATCCCTTATCTAGCATCATAGAACTGTTAGAGTAGGAAAGGACCTTAAGATCATCTAGTTCCAATCCCCCTGCCATGGGCAGGGACACCTCACACTAAACCATGTGACCCAAGACCCCATCCAGTCTGGCCTTGAACACTGCCAGGGATGAAGCATTCAGAACTTCCCTGGGCAACCCATTCCAGTGCCTCACCACCCTCATAGTAAAGAACTTCCTCCTTATATCTAACCTAAACTTCCCCTGTTTAAGTTTGAACCCGTTACCCCTCATTCTATCACTACAGTCCCTAACGAAGAGTCCCTCCTCAGCATCCTTGTAGCCCCCCTTCAGATACTGGAACGCTTCTGTGAGGTCCCCACACAGCCTTCTCTTCTCCAGGCTGAACAGCCCCAACTTTCTCAGCCTGTCTTCATACCGGAGGTGCTCAAGATCTCTTATGATCTTCGCGGCCCTCCTCAAATCTAATTCATCATCTTCCTCATCTTCCCGATCCTCAAGTACCAAGGCCTCAAATCTGTTGTAGAGAGGTACTTGGGAAGGTGACATATGCTGGGGAGTAATACACCATCAACGCCGAAGAGTGACCTGCTTCCAACCTCCCCTGTCTCCTAGGTCTCCTCCATCTGCCAGTTGGCTAGAGGGTAGAGGATCCTTCATTTGTTTCAGGTGGCTAGCTTGCTTCTCTCGGGGATGGTAAAGTGTGGGTCCACCAGTCAACCTCCTCATAAGATTCCCCTATGCTCCTTAGCCATTCCACCTCTTCCTGTAGCTCTGCCACCATGCAGAGCAAATCATCAACCTGCTGACATCTAACTTGGAAGAGTCACTAAAGAGGAACAGATTTCTCATAAACGTAGTTGATGTTAAAGAGATCTGAAAGATCAAGATCAAGGAAATAATATGAAGTATTTGAAAAATAACAATAGAAAATATCCACCTTTACAAGGACCTCATTCTTAAATGCTCCCATTCTCTACTTTGATAAAACAGCATCCAGTTGTATGGTACACACAGAAGAATTAAAAAATACAGGCAATTGTACACTTTTAAAAAGGTAGGAACCACCTTTGTCTTATGTAAGAATTCTCAGGCACACCAACCAATATTTTATCTTAGAAGACTTGTCTTACATGAGTGATAACCTTCCTGTGTTTAAATCTGAGTCACATTCTAGAACCAGTCTAAGGATTGAAAAAAAGATGAAACTATAGAAATACAGAATATATGACTCTATGATTCTGTGATTCTATAAATGCTGCTTGCACAGCCTCAGAGTTAATGTCAGTTCATGTTCTACAAAAAAACAAGAAGCTTCTGACTCCCTTCTGTTAGAAAACAATGAAAGCTAATATCCTTAAGAACAACATGATCTAAAGAATAGATATTTTGAGATTTAATAATGCTAGAATGATTGGGTTTAATTTCTTATTTCTATCCAGTGGCATACACCTTTCTCATAACTTCATCCTGAAAAATATTAGATTAAGCAGATTCATATATTGAAGTCCAGTAATTTCTGAACATAAAATTCCATTGGCAGTATTGATTAGCAGTAACATTAACTGAAGACAGAACAGAAAACAATCACCAAGGTGACTGAGGTTCAGGGGCACAGCAGGGGAATCAGAGAGAGAAAGGTGAAACTAGCCAGAAGGAGTTGGGTTGAGAAGCCTGACTATTAGCTGGAAACTTCATCTAATTTCAACAATTCACTTGAATTCACATCTAATTTCACAATTCTTCTTGCTCCCACCATTTCACCATTCAATAGCACTTTATATTCCAGGATGAGAAACATTCTTTTCTCCAAATAGACAAACTAATTCCCAAGTTCCTAAACAGGTACAAAAGTCCATCTGGAAATTGTAGGAAAACAAATACTTTCGTATTAAAAAAATTAAATCAAATTCCACAATTCTTGCACTTTTCTGCCCTTTCTCTCTTCTACTTCCCCCTCAAATCAAAATCCTTCATTCTTCTCTGTATTTAAATGAAGATTGCTCAATAACACAGTTTTCTCCTAGTCCTAAGTCATAGTTGTCAAACGCCTGTCAGGAAATAAAACCCAAAAGGTAATGACACAACTGAAATGATGGCATTTTGCATGTCAATATATTGCATTCTGGGATAAATTTTAGAGGGACTACTGAAAGTTACAACTCAAAGCAAGAACTTAACTTCCCTGAAGTTTAAAGCAGCAGAAAATTTCTGGTGGAGGAAGCAGCACAGGGGTGCTAAAAATTTTTTTTCTGAATAGAAGTTTTCTTGTAAACATGTGTCAGTGCCAGAACGTAAAAGCAGGTTTAAACTGATAGAGGTGCTGTCCGTCTGATTTAAGAAATCAATGGTTCTGGTGTTGGTACTGCTACTTCCAGCTTTGCTAAACGACAATCAAAAATTGTTACAAGTTTTTATCATTTTCACAGGTATCTGGGAAAACAGTAACACTAGCCAGTGTTAAATCACCCTTTACTGGCTGCCCCTCAGGCAACATGCACAGGGTCTGGGTCAATATGTGCAACTATTCCCTGAGGACATATGGATGTGGAGTAACGAAAGACTCATCAGTACTCAAAAACGCATGGGTGAAGAGTAGATGCCACAACCACTCTATCACCTCATAGCACTGGTGAAGAGATCAGAGGCGTAAGCACAGGGAAGTCTATTCTTAAAAAGCAGTCTATTTATTATTTTCAAGCATACCTATCTTATGTGGAAGTTAGCAAGGAAGACTGCATTCTGCCTTCACTGTCTCAGATTTCCAGCTTCCTCCATCATCCGGCTTACGTGATTAGATCTAGCTTTTTGTTATACACTGGATAGACATTGCTGGGGTTCTTCTTGCCAATTTTAAGTGCAGCTTCTATCCAGTTAACTCCATTATTGGGGAAATAGTAGCTATATCCGAGAAAGAACAGAGATGTGGATACCACTGCAAGCATTGTAAGATCAGACCTGTTCTGATCTGCAAATTGAAACAGGTAATGGAACTATTCTACACACTTTGTTTCTAATTCTGACACACACGGCTCTTAAACAAGGATTCCAGCCTTGGTAGTTTTGCTTAAAGGTCAGTGCCAAGGCCAGGATAATCCTTTCTAGCAATTTTCTCCTCGATTTTTGAGCCACCAACTTCCATTTGAAATAGAATTTCTTATCTGCTACTCCCCTTCTACAGTCATGCATTGAACAAGCTTTGACAAGACACAGGACAGACCTTAAATACTTAACAAAATGACACCAGAGAGTCATGAATACCTACAAGGTACAAAGCTCATTTCTTAACCTTTATCTTCAGGTGCGCGCACCACAAGGAAGGGAACAATTAGGGATCCAGTGAAAAAAGCAAATAAAGGAAAATGACCTTCCCTGATGGTAGCTCTGACTCTCCAGCTCTTAATTATGCCAAGTGTGGGGTAATAAACAATAATTGTTTCTTAAAGCTAATATTCACTACAGAGATGATTCAAACCCAGACAACTAACTGAGCAAAAATAGTGTGCATGTGCTTGTGTGCATGTTTCCTTACACAAACCTTCTTTTCAGAAAGTTCTTTAGCCACAGAATTAGGCAAATAACCAACATACCTAACTCCGGAGGGAATGAAGACAAACTCATGAAGATTAACCAACTGTAAACTTGCATTGATTATTATGCCCTATTACCACATAAGCCTTTATCTTAATGTCAACAGCACACATAGGTTACAAGAAAAATAGATACACCAGAAATCTAATACCCTTCAAATGCATATTTCTTAATTATTCTAATTCAGGTGATGAAATGTCTTAAATCAAAGCTGTTCTGGATCTAGACAAGCACTCCCATGAACACTGATAGGAGTTTGCACATAGATCAAGTTTAACATACAGTGCAAAGTCTTTCTGGTCAGGTTATGAATTTTACTCAATATTAGCCTTCATAGACATCAGGTAAGATGACTTGGGTTTTGTTGGTTTTGTGTATATGTGCATTTGTTTTTTTAAGATTGCTCTTATAAAGGCACACATACAAAGAAAGAAATCAGAGGATGAAAGAGGAGAGCATTCCAGTAAGGGTCTATTGACAACTGATAGTTTCTTCCAAGTAAAAACAAAAAATACACATTAGAGCAATAAACAGTCACACAGGTAATAGTTTGGAGGATTGTTCCTTCAAAATCATTATATTTAAGAACATTTCAGTGATTTAAGTGCACATGGGAGATGCCTAGTTTTACTAGTTTTCTAAAATAAGTCATTCAGCAGGAATACTACTTCTGCTAATATTAAGTCCTACACACTGAAATTTCAGATCAAGCCTCTGACAGCTCTGAATTTGCCAAAGGACATGCAGTCATTCACCACTTCTCCGCACTTTGGTTTTCCGAGTACCGTACTTTGGAATTCCTATAGATTAAATAGCTGGCCCTGGGAATTCAACATATCAGTAATACTATTTTCAGTGCTTCTCCAAAGAAAAAACAGTACTTATTTCTCCAGACTTGAGAAAACTTACAATCTTTTTATGTCATCTAAACAGAGAAGAAAAAACTTTGTCATGTATATTTCAGATAAATAAATATATCTTGCTACATACTGCCATCCAAATACCTCCAAGCTATTTTTCCTTACTAGCAACTGAGACAGGGGTATGTACTTTGAACAGGAAAGATGCAACACACAACATAAATAAAAAATGGTGAGAATAAAATATCAACAGGATGGAGAAAAGGAATCTGCTACCACAGCAGGCAACTAAAAGGCAGGGGGGAAAAATTAAGCAAAACCAACCTACCAATCCAATTATCCATCAGAGAGTCTGCAGTTACTGCGGCTTCTACATGACTTGCAGCCTTGCTGATTAAGGGCTGTCACAAGACACCTAAGCAATAAGAATTTCACATTTAAAACTTGGAATACTTATCAGCAGTTTTCAGTTTTCAAGAAGCCTAGGGATATGTGCTCCACCTTGGTCATTTCTCCATTTAAAACAAACAAAAAACTCCAACACAGTGAGAATGTTTGGAGTGGTTTGTTTGTTAATTTGTTCTGTTCTTGTAAGTAAACTAACCTTTAATAACCTGTCTCTCTATTCAACAGGGAGCAGACTGACTTTCTTAGAAGATCCCTCTTCTCTGAACTCATCATCTGTGATTACACGTGATTTTTCCTCTAAGCTTACAATTATAAGCATGGAGCTCCATAAGGTGAGACAAAAAACCTTCATTTCATAGGTTTTACTATAATAGCCCGTGAATTTTCACCACTGAATGGGGAAAAAAAAAACCCACAACCCAAACTAGTCCCCCTAGCGTACCTTTGCAGTAGGAGTCTAAAGAATATGTCGTGAATCACTACCCTGTCTTTTTGTGTGAAGCTAGCCTCTTTTCTTTTTTCAGTAGAAGACATAACCACTTAGAGAAACTGCAGGGAAACTAGGCAACCTTTCAATCCATTTATCTAATGTCCTGCTGTTTCTATTTCTGAGGAAGTTAAAAAAAATAAAAGTTGTACAAAGAAAATTAATCTGTATTCAGAAGATTTCAATAAATGAGATGTGCTGACCTGTTGGCAATTGCCAGGTCTGGTTTTAACCTACGACTTTGTTTAGCCCGGTGGCTTCTGTTCCTTCTAGCGCTTAAATACTATAAAAGAAGCGAACAATGTTTAAAAGACATTTGATTTACTGTCATTTCCATTCTGGCATCGTATCTTCCAGAATACATAAATGACAATCAGTGCTGCGAAAATGTTTCCTGTAGTAATTTTAAGTGCGCTATAAAAAGCAACTACAATACATACACAAAGAGGTAAAGACCTTATGACAACTGTTCAGATGCCTCCACGGGCTAATTTTCAGTTAAAAAAATGCATGTCAGAAAAGAAGTAGGCTTTATTTGCTGTCTAACAGCACCTCTGTTGCAAGTTGAACAAAGCAGAAGACACTTTACTCAGGTGAAAACACAAATAAAGATCGCTTGTCTGATGCTCTACAAAGACAAGAAATCACTTGCTTTCTAAAAACAAAACTGAGCACAGCAGAACAGCTAGGAATCTCTCCAAAGTGTTACATAAGGCACTGTCAAACTTCACATCACCTCCACAGAGGCCGCAAGTTGCTATTTTCCCTTCCTTCCCCCCGCCGTGAGCAGGGATTAATGATCTAAATGACACCATCTCGGATAGGAGGCGATAGCAGAAGCCTTCCCAAATGAGAGCCTCTTGGGCTGAAAGCTTGCTGGGGAGGCTAGAGGGGGATGGGGAAACCACCCTCCCCGTTTCACTGTCTCAGCGAAACTCCGGCTTCTCCCCGGGCAGGCGGGCAGGTCCCGTTCAGACAGCTGCCCCCCCGGAGCGGACACGCCGCGGGCCGAGGCGCTCACGCCCCACGGCGTGACACCCGGCCCCTCTCCCACGGCAGCAGCCCCCGGTCCCGGCCGTCCCG
>JANHGB010022465.1:48442-65433 GCA_026283785.1 Coracopsis vasa
CACCGGCCTCCGCCTGCCGAGCGGTCACCCCAAGCGCCGCTGCTGAGCGCACCGTCCCGGCCGGACGGAGGAGCGCGCTGTGGTGAGTGAGGGGAGAGCGAGGGCCGGCCCTCGCCTCAGGCACCGGCGGGGCGGGGTGCCCGTCACGGCGGCGAAGCGGTGCCCAGCCTTCAAGCGTGAACACTCGGCGGTGGGAAACCTCGCTTATAGCACCGTTGGTTGACGCGTCAGAACTGAGTACCACGGCTTTGCACTTAAATGCGGTGGACCGTGTCCCTGTGTTGTTTCCCTGTGTGCTGGTAACTGCTGAGAGCGAAGTAATAAGTGCACCTTCTGTTTGATTGCTTGTTT
The DNA here is from genome assembly GCA_026283785.1 of Coracopsis vasa. Classification (NCBI taxonomy): domain Eukaryota; kingdom Metazoa; phylum Chordata; class Aves; order Psittaciformes; family Psittacidae; genus Coracopsis; species Coracopsis vasa. Next base: position 48,794 of record JANHGB010022465.1, read on the forward strand.
GTTTTCCGTGGGCATAGGACAACGCTCTTTTTTTCTTATTCGTAATTTTTCTTTCACTTCCTTAGCGGTGTGAAGTGGGTCACTGCAATCCATTATCATGCTAAAGAGGACCGTGTGATAAACTCTGTGTGCGTATGGATGCAAAAGAGTGCCTGAGATTTGGAGAGGACTGCAAGGAGAACAGAAATGAGAGGAGGGGAGCAAATACAGTCCGATTCTGAAAGGCATTGACCCGTTCTTAGAATGGAAGAGGAAGGAAAGTATACATGTGCTTTGAGTTGCAATGTAAATAATCAGAAGTAGAAATAACAGGGATACAGATTGTATCAGTACAGTTTTCTTCTTCCAGAGGGATAGGGGAATAGTTTAAGAGAAAAATGCCATTCTATAAAAGATACCATAGATGCTAATTCTCATTTTACATCAACTTCTTAAATGCTGTAACTTATTCAAAAGTCACTTTAATGTGGGCAGAAATTATGTTTTGCAGTATGTGGTACCAAAATATTGTGAACTCTTGGAATAGGTTCTCATGGCAAGATAGTATTTGCCAGACTTAATTAAAGGCATTTGGTGCATCAAGCGTAGTATTCTGCTGCCAGCAGTGCCCACTTCCTGATGCTTTAGTCAAGAGTCGTGTCAGATAAACTGAAGTGAATCATGAAGTTGAACATGCCAGTGATATCATGTGTTACTAACTGCAAATTATGACATATTATGACAAGTAAGAAAGGATTTTAGGGGAAAACCAAACAAACACACAAAAACCAATAACGCAAAACCTCTGCATATGTGTAAAAAACATTTAATTCTGATATGAATGATTTTCTGGAGAAGCTATTGTAACATACAGATTGGTTTCTATTGTGCTAGTTATTTTCATGAGCAAATCAAAGCCAGAAGGGAGCTGTACTGAAGTGACTTATTCTGTCCATTCTCCTAAGTGAAGCTAAAGGATCAGCCTTCATGTAATAATGGTTTCTTGCACTGTTGAAGGATTGTAACTTCTTTGGTGACAGACACAATGAATGAATTGCTGGGGATGTAAGGAGGAGGAAACAAGATTTTGTATACAGCTTTATTATTAATAAAACCGAATTGTCTGCTGCCTGTCACTGGAATTCTCAGCAGTTCCACATATTTTAGTCTCATGCTATGTCTTAAAATTGTCTAGCAAATTGTCAGAGTCTGACCCCACAAAATACTCAACAATTTCTGTATGTTCTTATCTGCTATTGAAGAAGGGAACTTTCAGCACCCACAAAAATTCTTAGAAGCAGCATGGATTATTAGGATTATCAAATGTACCACCATTCATAACAAATATAGAACTTCACACGGAAATAAAATGTCTTCACACTGAAACAATTGCTCTGCATCTGTCAAGGTGGTGACCTACTCTCAAAATGGTCAACAGTTGTCCAAACCCAGAGCAGCATTTGTCAGAAGCTCTAGCTGAGGATGGTTACCACTAGGTCACAAAAGCTAGCAGGGACAGGAGGAGAGACTACCTGTGGAGATATGTTTTTTCAGAAACTGTGTTTATAAGCAAGTAACCTTTTCGTATTCATCATAAAATAGCTCCATCAGTCTTTGTCTTTGAAAATCTTGAAGTGGCAATTGCTTTGGACATAGCGTGCACAAGCAGTGCAAAAGGATCCGTATGCCAAGGACAGCTAGAAGAAATTAGATGCAAATATTTGCACTTCAGATTTCATTCAGCCAGGAGGAAGGTTTCTCTAGAAGCTACTCAGGTTCTAAAGTGAGAGATCGACTTACGTTAAAAAAAATAAGCTAAACCTATAGTAAAGTCAAGTATATAGCTTTTAAAAAAGTGGCAGTTATATAAGGTTGAAAAGCTCAAAGCTTTAACAGTCCTATTATTAAAAAATTACGTAAACCAAATCTTTTTGGTAGGAACATGTCAATTTTGAGGTAGTGTTATATGATCAAGTTGTACCAATGTAAAATTATCACACAACCATTTGGTCTCTTTTTTTCCTAATAACAAGATAAAGGCGTAAAAGTACACAACTTCAAATGGGTTGTGATACCTTCACCAGAACATCAGTAAGTAAAATAGGATTAAGTCTGTTTACAAGACCCCAAGCACATACTGTCTGGGTTTAATGAAAAGAACAAGATTATTTCCAATATAACAATTTTATGTGAAAAAGAGGTGTAAGGCGCACAAGTATTCAAACTTATAAAATTGCATGAAGTTCATTTCCCATTTAACACCAGTGAAATCCTTTTCATGTTCATCGAGTTGCTTCGTTGTTCTGACTGAATTCAACCACTACCAAGTCTTTTGAGGAAAAAGACAGTACTTTGTTCAAGAGGTGGCTGAAAAGTGCTTTACTATTCTAATAGTGCATTATGTGGCAGCTGCAATTGAAGCTAAAACATTTCTGAAAACTAGGAGGGTGTTCTGTCACCATTCCTCCATACCTAGGCTGGTGCTGCTGTGTCACACTCAAGAAACAGGACAAGGAGGGATGGCTTTAAGCTGTCAGAGGGGAGATTTAGATTGTACTGTTCTAGAAATTCTTCCCTTTGAGGATGGTGAGACACTGCCCCAGGTTACCCAGAGGAGCTGTGGCTGCCCCATCCCTGGCAGTGTTCAAGGCCAGGCTGGTTGCAGCTTTGAGCAACCTGGTCTGTGGAAGGTGTCCCTGTCTGTGGCAGGGGTTTGGAACTAGGTCTTTAAGGTCCCTTCAACCCAAACCAGTCTCTGATTCTATGACAAAGCTAAGTTCTCCATTACCTGCTTTTGTGTGGAGCTGATAACCACTTTTTATAAAATCATCCATTGAGAGTGTTCTCTTGAGGAACGGAAATTCAAATCTGATTTAGCTGGCTTGCTGGATGATGTTAACTGATCCACTTAACACAGAAGGTTATGACTCTTTGTTTACAAATTGCCACTGTTACCTGCTGGATGCTAAATAGCATGGCTGTTAATAGTAACAGAGCATGAAGAGCAAGACCAAAAGTCTGAATCTTGAGATTCTTGTTCTCATCTGCTACTGCAGTGAATACAGGACTACTGCAGAACAGGCTGCCTAGCATCTTTTGTAGTAGGAAAAGGCTTTCAGACTAGAAATAGAAATTTAATGTACCCTGGGAAAATAAAGTGAAAACTCTGTTACATATGCTTTCCACAATGTGCAGTAAATTAAAATTTAATGGAGATTTTTCTATGCATGTAACAGAAAAAAGAGAAATCAACAAAACCCAAGAAAGACAGAACAAGATCCAAATTCTCTGGGGTTATAGGAACTGGTAAAAAATAAAGACTGGTAAACTGAGTGCCTTTAAAAGACTACAAAATATCATGAAAATCTGAAACTTTAAAAATGAAAAAAATAAAAAAAGTCATTATTAAACCAGAAATTATTTCTTTTTTATGCCAAAATAGATTTCAAACAATAAACGTTGTTCTGTGTTAGCTTATTTTGATTTTCATACGGATTTCTCTCAGGGTTCAGTTATACTTCTACACGCAAAAAGGTAAACATACATAACAGAGTCTTAGATAGTATTATACCCTACATCAAAGAAAACTTCAAGGAAAGGGGTATTTGCCTGTTTGTTTACTTTATGTCTCTGACAGAACTTCCTGTGGATTTTCATGAAGTTAATCTCATTTCAGGTTGATAGTTCTTCTTTGAGTTTGGACCTACTGTATTCAAGTCAATCCTATACTTCTACTTGTAGAAATAATTGATAATTCTTTTGTTAATATGACTTGTATAACTCAGAAAAGACTTTATGTTGTACTTCATAAAGTCAATGCCAATGTTTCCAGATCTCTTAGTCATACATAACTGCATGCTAAAAACCAGCCAAACAAACAAACAAAAAAGTAACAAGTGCTGTGTTTGAAGTTTCTCCTGTGTTTGTTTTTGTTCTTTTATTTATTTGGTTTGTTTTTTTCTTTTACAAAGGAATCTTCACACCTATGCTGTTTGCAGTCAAATTCTGGGTAATGTAAAGCAGCATAACTTTTCTGTATTAACAAGTATCAGTCCCTTTACAGAATCTTCTGGGAAAGAAAAGCAGCATTGTACAGACTTTAAAATAATCTAAAACTTCACTGTCTATGAAGATGAAACTGACCCAGGTACTCTAAAGAATAGATCAAGGTATGTGAAGCTCAGTGGAGGAACTGCACTGATTTCAGTGGTATTCAGTCTAAACTATCCTTTATGTCCCAGTCTGTGTTCTTGGAAAAAAATACATATACACGTATATACATACACACACACTTTTACGAAGTTCTTTTTTAGTAATTGTTTCTATTTGACTGCTTCACCTCACTCCCAATCGAATAGTGGATATATTGTCTCTCTCTTGTTCCTCTTTCTTTTGTTACACTTCTCTGTTTATTGCCCTGCAGTGTGAATGCTAAATAAGACCATGAAAAGCCTTAGATGAATTGTAGATCTGTATAATTAATACCTGCTATCCTTTCTAGAAGTATTAAAGCACAGGATGTATCACTCCTCTGCTCTTATCTTAACACATTTGGAATTTAATTCATCTAAAGACACCTTTCACTGCTCTGGTAAAAAAGAGGATACTCTACCTGTTAAAAAAAAACCCTGTCGTTTCCATTAGAAGTACCTGTCTTATGCTTGGAGGGTTGAATTGTTTTCAGAATAGCTTCATTAACTACTGAAAGTGTTACCAATACAGGCCTTCCCAGAGCCAGGATGCTAATTGGAAAGAAAACTGGCCTTACAGTAATTCAAGAATTGTGTCTTCTTTAAGAGAGCAGGAAGGCTCATTCAATCACTGCCAGAGCTTTTCTGCCAGAAAGGAGGAATAAGTGCCGGTTATATGAACTCAGAGAATACATGTGACAAATGAGTTATTCCCACAGTGAAATAGCCTCCTCAGACAACCAGCAACAGTAAGTTTAATAATGATTAAAGAAACAATGTTAAGTTGTCCATCAAGTTTCATGCAGTCTGAGCAATGTTCTTTGTGGCCAGCATCATCTGTTAGCTCCCATGTCCCCAACTAGGTGGGTTAGGCATGTTTGGAGGGTGCCATATGAATGCTTGGATTGCTTCCTTACGCAGCCAGAGTGTCAGTAGTAACACGTCTGGCATTTGTCACATTTATGCTGGTTTAATTTTAAAGCTCTTTTAAGTCTGACAGAAAAAAAAAAAAAAGTCTGTACAGGACTGAAGAATAAGTGTAAATATAAAATGTAAACAAAATTAAACCAGACAGATGAATGATAAAAGCATAGATCCTATTATAAGCTAATGCATGATAGGAAGACTTGTTAAAATGACTTTAAATTGCATAGCAATGATCACGCCTTTAGACTCTGTATAAAAAAATACCTGAATTTAAAAAAGGCACTGTAGGAAGGAAATTACCCCAGACTTATATTTTTTTGACCAAAAATAGGTGACCGTAATTATCAGTCAGATCCTAGAACTTCTGTGTTTTTTCCCAATGAGGGCTATTCTTTTAAATATTTTCTAGAGGATTTCTCTATAAAGCAGAAATGCATTATAGCTGCTACTATCCAATGAAGTGATAAAATAAAACCCATATCCTGTCTAATGCCTCAGGCTTATTTGCTTTATAGCCATCACAACAGTAAGACTGCCCAACATGTATCTTTTCTGGCAGTTTAACAAAATTGGCAGAAGAAAGTCCACTTTTATGTGCTTGTCAGACAAAAGCACGATGGAAATATATGTACATGCTTCTGAATATAAACAAGGAGCATAGTCTGAATGGCCAAGCATACAAAAATGAACTCATTCAGTGGCCACAAGTGGTTGTGTATCTCACAAGTGTACTGTGAATAAACTAAAATGTTTCTTTGCTGGGGCTACGATGTGACTGTGAGCGGCATCCAGCTCTCTGACCAAAATTGTCAATGCTAAAGAAAGTTTCAGTGTTCTTGCTGACATTTGAGAAGTTGTGAGCTATGATCTGGACTTGCTACGTTGTAAAAGCATAGGAAAGGTCACCCCATCTCAGCAGTAAAAATGTCAGTAACAAAAGGATAATCCTCCTCAGTCTCAACAGCAGTTACAGGGAAGTTGATGCTAAGGTCGAGCAACAAGGCAAGACCAATACTAGTGCCAGTGAACCTGTCAACATTAAACACCTCTTTTTCAGAGAAGTACTTTAACACTTCAATATTCTGTGCTTCAGACTCTCTCTTGACACATTAGGATTTTTTTCATTGATTCTTAGGTGAAACTAAAGCTGTCAGACATACTAGAGGCCAAGCAGACAAGGCCAGACCCAGAAAAAGGACGGTCCTTCAATGTCTGAAGGTGACATTGAAGGAATCCAGCAACAGATACAAAAAAGCCTAACCAATGCAATAGATATTTTACACTCTGTATGTGTGACATAATTTCTGAGCTTGGAAGCCTGTATTGGCATTGCTACTTACTCCAAAATTGAAGTCTGTTTCAGATGGTGGACTGAGGAAAGGAGAAGGCTTTTACTACCATGGATGACTGGAATTCATAGTTCCTGCATCACCTGAAAGAAATGACCATACAAAGCAAAGTTTCCAATGAAATCAGCATGTGTTTAAGCCAGTTAAAAGAAGAGAGGGAAAATAATTTTAAGCATCACTTCTCCAACCAACACACAAGATCTCAGTGCTGGAATTGGAAATTACACTGGCATGGTGACCTTTGCCCATATTGAAAATACTTCCAAGTGTGGTGCCTTATTGATCCTATGCTAGCTTGATGTTACAGCAGTTCCAATGGGAGGGAATACTTGGAGATTTTAACAGTACCAAACTTGATGCCAATGGCTTTTTGAGACTTTTTCTCACCTTCAGGATTACCAAATGCAAAATAGATGCAGCCAAGATCAGTACTGTATTTCCTTACCTTCTTCCAGATCAAGGTAAAAAAGATACCATTCCTTGAGAATGGGCTTTATGCAAATACAGTGGTAACTTTGCTATGGCAATTACTAGGCTGTAATATAGGAGTCTTACCTCATTTTTATCAATTAGCTCATTGAAAGGAAGGATTAGTTGTAAGACTTCTTTCTGCAGGATAATCTGTGACAAGTCTGAGAGGTGGTGGGCCATGTATTACTGGATGGTCAGCAACTTTTTGGAGCCTCAAAACTAGTGTTGGATTAAGAAATTGTCTCATATTTCTGCTAGAGAGCAATGTCATTGTGTTAGCATAAAAAAAAAAAAAAGGATTTTACTTGTGTAAGCCTTTAAAAATCCATATGTGCTTAGTAGAGAGTTGACAAAAGGGAAGAGCTGCATCCTTAAAGAATCTATACCCAGAAGGCGAGCTCAAACTTCTTTGACTAGTCTAACACAGCAGCTAAGAAAGCTCACTCTCCTTTGCATTGTTACCAGGCTTTGCAGCTGCTGATATGTGACAACAAATTATTTTGGGTTTTTTTATTTTCTTCTTTTCTGTTGACACTGCAGGAACAAAAATTAGTTCTTCTAAAGTGGCTACCCCTCTCTACTCAAGCCCAGATAGGGATGGATGCAGGAATTAACAATGGTGAGTTTATTTCTTCCATAGGAACCAGAAGGAGAACAAGAGATTTGATGGGGAGCTGAGATACAAGATGAAAACCAGGATTGTCTGGATGAAGAAAGAAGATGTTTTTAAGAGAGAGAAGGATACTAAAAAGTGCTGTGAAGTCTTCACCTGACCTTTTTGCACACCACGTGAAGTAAGGGTCTGGTAGAATTCACTCTGTGATCATATACTTAGGAATTGTATCATAATGTGAGGGGTGTCAAATTCTGTTTGCATACAAGAATTTTGTTATCATTTCCTAACTTTGTGTACTTGAGTTTGCAACCACAGCAATGTTCTGTTAATGTACTTTTTATGTGTAAGGCTGGATATTACAGAAATAGAATGGAGAAGATGGAGTCTAGTGAAGTTTGTTTCTTCAAGCTTGTACTGATTGCATTGCTAATAAGTGCCTATATGAGCAGGAAAGTTTTTTCTTTAGTTTCTTTCTAGTGATGACATTTATAGAAAAAACCTAACAGGCACAAATAAGAGTCAGATGCCTACACAGTTTTATGCCATTGAAGTTCTCAATGCTACGACACCCCAGTTTATATTTATTGTAAACTACAGTTAGGATAGGATTCTGCCATCAGTTTTGTGGATTGCTCCCTGAAATAATATTCACAATAGGTATTCTCCCTTTTGAGAATTTTGGAAGAAAGTGGGGCACTAATGAATTACTTTTTTTTGAAGAATATTTTGACAGTGTCAGTGTAATAGGGTGTGAACAGGAAGATAATCCTATCTACCATCATACTCATCGGAAAGGCTTAGATGCAAATGACACCTGCAGGGCAAATTGGGTGCTAGCAGATACTGCTGTCATTGTCTGATTTCCATCTATCTGCACTACTACCTCAGAAGATCAGTTGCTTTAAGTACTAGTAATCAGGTGCACACAATGATAGTTTTGATAATCTCTCTCACTACTCTTGAGCAGATTTAGACTCAGAACAAAGAAAGTTGTGGCCTAACCTCACGTGACAAAATGTTGAATCCAGCAGAGGTGTAAGCAGAGCATACTGTCTTAAGACAGCAGAGGGCTGATTTGAAAGAGGAATGATACCAGATGAATTATGTTCCAATTGATTTTCTATGACCTATGTTCCTTCTGCTAGGAAAGGAGGTAGCCTTTGGCAAAATGCTGCAAAAAATAGCTTCAGAAGAAGGACATGCTTTAAGCCAATTGTCACAAAATGTTTGGGTTGGCCAGAGAGCCTGATACTTCACAAATATGCCTCAGATGTGCAGTGCAATAGAGTTTCAGCGTAGTGTACATCTCTGATATAAATGATGCTTAACATGCTACTTCAAAGGCGCCCTTTGAAGAAAATTTCAGTAGACCCAGTCTTTAGCCTGTCTTCAGGGTAGTTGTGCAGTTCTGCACCAAGTGTAGTGAGAAAGTGACGCTTTCTACCCTAGAATCTTAACATATATTGGACTGATTAATATCCCTTGAGGGACAGGGTTACACAACAAGGTCAGTAGTCCCACAGCTCTATACTTGCCAATTAACTTTAATGCTGTGCTGGTTTTGGCTGGGGTACAATTAACTCTACCTGAGCCAAAACCAGACCAGATGCAAACATGTAGATAGCCTTTCTTTTTTGGTATCTTCTTCTTCCCTTACTTTTGTAAACAAAAGCTTAAAACTCAGTAGAGAATGTCTGCAGTCTGGGATCAGTCTTTTTCTGGGGACTGTAGATGGTTCTCTCAAAACCATGTGTTAGCTTCTTTGGGGCTTGGAACTAGATGATCTTAAAGTCCTTTCCAACCCTAACCATTCTATGATCCTATGATTCTTAGCAGGCTGCAAACTGAAAGCAATATGCATGCTTCCATTAGTGTGTGTCATTTTACCAGCGACAAAAAGATATGGATGAAGTGGGAAGAGTAAATGCAGGAGGACAAGTAGTTAATAGAAATTGCTAAGAGGTACTAAATATATCCTGTCCCCACCAGTTTGAATTCACACCTACTCCTCTCTGAGCAGGAAAGAGAAAAAAAGGATTTTCCATCTTCAGCTTTCAAAACTTTTTCTGTCTCCTGGGTACTGAGCACCAAATCTTCAGCTGGCAGATGCTGGCAGACAGTGCTGAAACCCTACCAGATATCTGAAGGATTCGTTTTTCCACACCAGACTGCTGGCTTGAGTGTCAAAATCCCAAATGACTCTCAGCACTACCTGAGGGCAAACAATCACAATTGCATGGGGACCTTTCACAATGTTGTCAGCCTGACATGGTAGCCTGATGGTAGCAGAGAAAACCATTTTGCAGATAAGTGTACGCTTCATTCTTTAGCCTTTTGCTGTTACCAGCTTTGTCTCCAGTACTGCTGGTCAAGCCTGTTGCTTTCATGAGACCTAGGCATTAGTTCCTGAAGAACCACATCAGCAGTATATTGGCTATTTAAACCTGGGGGATGACAGTGTCAAAACAAACCAGACACCATAAATAACACTACAGTGTGGAGCTGGAGGGGCTGTGAGCAAAAAGGAAGGAACCAAAGAGTTGCTGCATGTACTTAAAAAGTTTAGGTGAAAGGGACACAACAGTACACCAGGCTGTAATGTAACCAGTGGAAACATGGGCACAAATGTCTTTTTGACTGATTAAGGTTGTTAATGAGAAAAATTACATAGCTTCTAATTGGCATGCATGTTAAAACCTCCGCCCCAAACAAATGGAAATTAGATAGGATTCTGAACATGCTGTGTAACATGAGTCCAAATGAACAAGGGAGAGGATATTACACGTGAATTTCAGCAGTCACTGCAAATTATCTCTAACAGGTTCTTTCTATTTACTTGGTTTTGTCAAGCTGCTGGAGCTCAGGAATTTTCCAGAGGCTCTTGCAAGTGCTATGGCTCAATGGGGGACTCTTGAGTGGGAGTCTGAGATGCTTTGGGCCAAGACTGAAGGTCATCTCTAGCCTCAGTGAGTCACTAAAGACTATGGGCGCTAAGACCACCACTCCAAAAAAGCTATACAGACATACCAAACATTGCATGCTGACAGTTTTCCAGAGAAATTAAGATGATAGCTTTTATAGGAATACGTAAACCTTTGCAACAGACTAGGCCCAGGTGTGGACTAGCCAAGGTATGGTCCAGCAGGCTGCTTTGGCTATCCCAGGGCTGTGGAAAACCACGATGGCTGTGGAAAACCAGCACTGCAGCTCTTCTGAGTTATGACTGTAGGTCATAAGAGAACAGGCAGGATGTCTGGTGTGATATCCACTGCTGGGTTTCAGCAGCCTCTCCAGCAGTGCTGTGTCCAGCAACGTGCTACCCACTCTTTCCAAGTTGCTGGAAGTGGACACTTTCCACACAGTCTACAGTCTGTCTCCCTCCAATTCCTTTCCCATAACAATAACAGCCCCATCCTTAGTCTGCTTTAGGGCAGAAGCGTTGCATTTTTACCTATGTTGTTAAGAAGTGTTGATCTGGCTCTGCTTTGCAGGACTGAGGCTTAAATATATACCAAAAATCCCATCTGATTTAATTATAAAAACTTGTGTGCGCTGTTCACCTCTTTGGTAGGTTTTGTCAAACAAGCAAACAAAAAAAGCAGCTTCTTAAGTAATTCTGAATGGCTGAAGGTGACCCAATTTGAGACAATACAGGAACAGAAGGTGAATAGAAATCCAGTGTGCACAATCCATTCATCATCATTCATCAAGATTATTAGGTAGGATTGCTGCATATATTTGTACACTTAATTGCTTCTTTTTTTTCTTTTTTTTATTCTAGGAAAAGTTTACTGCATTTTTCTCTATCAAGAAACACTGCATAAAGGTATTACTCTTAGCAGTTCTGGGTGAGAGAGAAGTTGTTTCATACAGTGCTGTACGCATTCCTTACAACTAAACTCACCACCTTTTTAAAAGCAACAGCCAAAAGAGCACCCCCTTCCCAAGTAGGCAGATCCATAAACTCTTTCAAACCTTATTTTATATTCACATACACGCAAAATGAAGGTTTGACTGTGTTCTGAACTGTGAGACTCAGTGAATGAGTAATACAGAATCCTCTCTTAAAATTGCAGGGTCTCTGCTAAAAACACTCACGGAGTATGTCTCATCAGGCACTGAATCTCTCTACTGATTTTGGCAGGAATCTGCTCTGTTCCCCTACACTAACCAGTCCCTTTATTTGAAAAACAAAAAAAATAAAAAATAAATCAGTCTGAATAGGTTATCACATAAGTATTTGTTTCAGAGAGAACCAAAATAAACCAAAAGATGCATTAGTAAAGAAGAACTAGTTAGGTGGAATCTACTACTGGTGTTTGAAAACATTGCTTTGGGAAGTAACTTCTGAAGTAGTCATCTGTATGTGATACAGAGCTAGTTTTTCAGCTTGACATATGTGCTCTTCAGAGGGGAAAGAAAGAAATCAACCTGACTTCTGTATTTCTGTAGTTCTAAGCACCTCTTTTCTAAATTTATGATCTCTTTACTTCATTTGTTTTCAGATACCCTTGATTTGTTAAAGCAGCAATTCATGGGTACAAGTGGAAACATTTGGGCAGTGGGAGGGAGTAGAAGGTAGATGGAATAAAGAACAATTATATGGAGCACAGACAAGGCACTAAAGAACTTTTCTGCTTATTTCTTGGTTTCTCTTCTTTTTTTTTCCCTTTTATGGCTTGCGTTGGTGGGATTTACAGTCTAAAATCTTTAACTCACTGTTAATGCTGTTTCTCATCTGGGAATGTGTACATTTAGATGCTCATACTGTTGTAGGCATTGAAAATTAGCAACCTTTTTTTACACTGCTTTTCTATAAAAAGCACAGGGAATGCCCATAAGAGGATCGTTTCCTTTAGCAAAAGACACAACCTGATTAGAACATTATGTAATCTTAATGCACTTTTGGTATCTTTGGTATTTAAGTCAGAACTCAACTCCTAAGATGCTGGTGATAACAGCATGCTGGAAAATGTAAAATTGCCAGCTTCATTACTTTTTCATGGGTTGTACAGACCTCATGGGCCATCTTCTAGATGAGAAGAAATACACAGGATGGAAAGAACGATGGCTGCCAGCAGTAAAAGAGTAAGTGTTGCTCCTTCCTCTACAGCTATGACAAAAAGCCGATGTTCCAGCCATAGGCAAGAACAGGTTGGTGGAGGATTGGGAACACTGACAGATACCTGGCCTCCAGAAGAGGCTGGGAATGTCTGAGGAAGAAGATGGTCTTTGAATGCAAGTCCTCAATAGTAAGTAAATAAAAATAAGCATTAAGTACATGGGGGAGGAGAAGGGAAATGGGGAGGTTGCAGTGTGGTGAAAGAAAAGGCAGAGAGGGACAATGGAGCCAGAGACCTATGCACAGATAAACACAAAGCATGAAGTAAAAAGAGGTGCTGCTGTTTCAGAGAACTCAAGGAAGTAATTAAAATGAAATCTGTGAGAAAATCATAGAGAAAAAGCAGGGAAGACTGAAAACATCTGAATTGCAGCCCACAGATTTCCCAATGCACTGAATGGCTAGGTCAAAAAATCTCATCCAATTTGTGGAACATTGAAAATACCTTTAGTTAATTTTTTAACCTCCTCCCTGGAAATGCAGTACTCTTTCTATACCACTAAAAATGTGTCTCAAAAGTGGAAGTAGTGATTAATTTGACAAGTAATTAACTATTGAGCCCAACTGCCCCATCAGTAACCAACTTGAATAGAGAGACCAGTGAATATGACGACAGTCAGTGAAACATGAATGGGTAAAATAATGCTAATCCTATAGAGGTTAAATGGGAATGACAAAACAGCAATACTGCCCACACTAAGATTGTGCGCTAAAGAGGTGTAGTTGGTCAGTCTCCAAATGCTACATACCAAAGCAAAAGTTACAAGTAAAGGGCTGAGCCTAGCCCTGATCTGATCTCATTTAAAAAGGGGTGGGCATTTATGACTATCCACTTTGAGTACAAATGAACTTAAAATTTAAGCAAGAACTGATATATTTGATTTATAAATACAGTGTAGACAACAAGCTCTAATTTTTTGAAGAGCTCTTTTCATCTTTCAAGGAATACTGCTCCCTTTTACTATCCAATATGGATCATGCTGAAAGCAATTTCCTCTATCGAGTGTCAGCATATCCAGTAAATGCATTAACATCTTATCCAAGCAGATTGTCCTAAGAGATTTTAAAATGGTTGGTACATTTTACAAGCAGGGAAGGTCTTTAGAGATGTCTGTTTATTTTGATTTCCTGTTAATTTGGCAAGGACTGAAGCACTAGGCTTCATCACAGACCAAGACTCCCAAACAGGATGAATTTCTGATGAACATTGACCACTGAGACTAATAATAGCTAATTAAGGCAAATGTTTCTCCCACATCGGCACTCACAGTTCTTCACACAACACACACACTGAGAATATTTGCAGCTGCTTTTTTATCTCCCTGTAAACTGATGAATCCCCCACCAAAATGCAAATGAAAATACTGCCTTTACCGTAGCACCAAGGTCTCATTCTCCTTCAAGCTTTATTAACAGAAAGGTTGTTTGAAAAAAAACCCAACCACATCAACACGGAAACACCAAAGCAAAGTAACTCGGGAGAAGAACTTAGGCTCAGCTATTGTTGGCTTCTCTCCTAAATATTAAATAATAGAACTTAGTTCTAAATATAGAACTTTCTCCTAAATATTCAAAGTGTAACAGCATATCTGCCTCCAGCAGACAGGAGAAGGTTCTGGCAGGTTCCAGGTTCTGCTATGAGTCTGAGGCAGCAAGAGGTTCCTGTTCATTTGTCAAGTCCAGTTTGAAGTTCAGCTAAAGATTATTGTGTTATGAGGGTTTCACAGCCCCTCATGAAACATTTGAATTGGCAAAAGGATATTGCAGAGTTTGCAATACAAAATTAGACGGGATAAAATTGCACAGGGAGCATTTTTAAGAGAAAGGAAAATTAATGTCACAGAAGGGTTAAAGTCCTCAGGGAGAGAAAGTTGGAAGTGGAACTCTGTGACTTCAAAGGTCTTTCTTTGGAAATGGCAACTTATTCCTTGAAAAATGCAGCAACAAACCAGCTGGTAGGGAGGGGTGATGCCAAATGTTGCAGCGTCTGCATTGAAGTAGGAGGGGAGCAGATGAAATAAAGGGAACGTGTTCCGGTATAATAGCTAGAGGAATATTATTTCAGAAAATAAAAGCATAATAAAAAAATTCCTTTTTTTTCCAGCACACCTGAAACTGGAGGTTAATGCAGAGCTCTATGGTCTCCCAAAGACAGAGACAATTTTATCTTAATTTTTTATTATTGTTGCCCATCTCCATGACACAGGAGGATCACGGCTCTGGGATATCACAAAGTTACAGCCAGACAAACACTGGCCCAGAAAGCGATAGAGGAGAAAGGTTTGTAGTGCTGGTGACAGGGTTTCCATGGAAGGTACAGAGGGGAAAGGAAAAAAAATTGGGAAAAGAAAAAAAAATGAAGTGCTTTGAAGATGCTGTACACAATCATGTAAGTTTCAAGCTGGGACTGATGTAAATCTCACACTGAGAATGAAGGATGACAGAATTGCTGTGGGACTAGCAGCCAGCAATGGACCACCCCATGAAGACAGTTTTTCACTTATGTATTAACTTCACAATATGCAGTTTTCAGTCCTGTTGATGTTGATGCATCCTTATGTTTGTAGCAGCTGCCTATGCACAGTATGTATTGTGGTAGAGGAATAATGAATCAGAGAATGCTTTCTCATGAGACTAAGCACAATGCCTGTCTGGTGGTAGCCAGTTTCTTTACTAATGAAAAATTCAAACCATTACATCTCCTTTATTCTAGGACTGGCTCCAACACTCCATTAGATTCTGCATTGCAGAAGAGTTAGACCAATTTTAAAGCACATAAATCTTCTGGTCTGGACTGCATCTTTCCTGAAAGAAGCAGAACTGAGCTTAAAAGCACAAACAATATACCCTGAAACCAGGAGTTTTTAAAAAGAGCTTCTCACTAGACATATACCTGATAAAGGAGTGTTTTAAAACACTTTTCACTGACATCCGTTTCACCTACTACACTTGACCTGAAAATCGGCTCACAGGAGCACTGTAATCACTAAAGCAACAATATCAAGCCCTGACCCCTCTTTCTGGCAAACACAACCAGAGGGACAGTTGAAAACATGCTTTGTTGGAGTAGAAGCAGTAATACAGAAAGCATTCATTTCCTTAGCAACTAGGACAACCTCTTCTTTAATTAGCACATCATGGTCTGAACTTTGCTAATAAAACCTGCCTACACTGCATGCTAACCATGCGTTAGGTAATCTTGCGCTTGCCAACATACGGCAGCCTACCACGCTTCTGCATCCTGACATTCTCCACACTAGCACTCTGTTCTCAGGTCCCACATCTGTAGGCATGTGGTGGGTGGTGGTAATGAATGATACATCCTTGCGGTTTCTCACCCTGGACTCATGATCCCATATCCCACCACACATCCCTCCTGGCTGGCAGGCAGAGTGCTGTGAAACAGCTTCTGTGTGCTCTCTGGGGATCTGGGAGGTTACTGTCTATGCCAAAGGAATTGGTTGCCTGGCATTAGCTTAGCAGATGTGGTAGAGGAATAAGAGAGCTACCTCACTGCCCAAGCAGCCCCCTTTGGCCTGTCCTCCCTAGTTACTACTCTTTTGGAGCATCTTCCTCAGCAGTGTCACTTCCAGCTTGCATAGGAAATCACCAAGATGCAGTGGTACCAGCAATTACAGAATGCACTGTTCTAGAATGTACATCATATGGGTTTGTAGTGCAGTTGTGCTCTGTTTGTTCTCCAGTATTACAAGGGGGGTGGGGAATAAATAGAAGACTGATCAAAGAAAAGTAAATAATTGGATGAAAACAAGTTTTAAGAAAAAGTAAAAATGAGAGCTTACAAAACCATTGTCATAGCTCTAACTACAGCTTATACAGAGTCACTGAAACTTCTATCAGCGTGGCAATAGTAGCGTTAAGTTTAGAGCAGACAGTAAAACTGGTCTGAGGTATCGCATGCTCAAATATTTATTCTGGGCTCAGTTCTGTATTGCCATGGGTATTAGAGATGGAGAGTCCAAAGC
>JANHGB010022466.1:0-21173 GCA_026283785.1 Coracopsis vasa
GTTGGACAGAGCCTTGGGTGACATGGTTTAGTGTGAGATGTCCCTGCCCATGGCAGGGGGTTGGAACTTGATGATCTTAAGGTCCTTTTCAACCCTAATTATTCTATGATCAAGTGTTTTAAAGAAAAGGTCAGGATTTAGCATGGCTGTAATTTAAAAAAGAACTGGGCAGTCTGATAAGTTACTTAATGCAAGTAGCTGCTCACTGCTTTGTAAATAGGCATTCATAAATGGTCTCTCTTTTTGAACATCTACATGTAAAATGGATAACTATGAACCTCAAAAAGATCCAATTTTTTTTTTTTTTGCATTAGTCAAGCACTTTATCCATTATGGTTACTTGTGTACCAGAGATTCATTAGCCTTTCCTGCACAGTAAAGTACTGTAGCAAGGTTTGTCTTAACAATATGATTCCTTCCACCATTTTCAGTGCTTAGACACATAGAACATGAAGCACCTTGAGATTTGAAGCCACATGCCCAAGTGTCATGTGATATACACACCACTGACACCAATTTTCATTCATGAGATTTTCTCTTGCTGGAGAAACTTGTGTTATCTGGGTTTTTTACCCAGCATTTTACTATAAAGGGTGGGAAAAAAAAGCCTGAAGATCCTGTAGCATATCCCATCACAAATGTCTTTTATCAGATTACATAACATGCTCCAGCATAATGTAGAACTGTAGACATAATGCAGAAATATTTTCCTCCAGACAAGACCTTATTTTGTTATGTCCAAAGCCTGTATTAGACATTCGGAGTTTAGAATCCTTTAAAAATGTAAGCTTTGGCCATCAAAAACTCCATGGTTCTGGAGAAGTGAAGAAACGCTGAAGAGGATGCTAAGATATTTGTACTTGTTAGTGGTCAGAATTTATCATGGTTTCAGTGGAAAGAGAAATACAATTTTATTACAGAAATCAAAGACAGAAGCTGCACTGTAGCGCATCCAGTCCATAGAATGCAGGAACTTCACATGTATAAATAGATGTCACAGCCTGGAAGTCCTACAGATGCTTTGTGGCACTGTTATCTTGTACTGCAGCCAGAGCTATAACCATTTGCAAAGGCCAGCCTCTTCTTGCAATGCTCAAGAAGTCTTCTTCAACAGAACTCTCCTATAACTGTATTTAATGAAATTGTTTCAAATGCTTTGTTTTATTCTAACATGGAACAAAATGAAAAAAGCTAAAACCTCAAATACATCTGTGAGTTGTTATCCTCTGGAACAGGTCAAGTTGTAACAACCACTGTACAAAAAGCAAGTATTTTTACCAATTTATTTTTAAGCCAAACTGAAGCCAGTCACCCCAGGTAGTAATTTATGAATGTCAAGAAGACTGGCATATTTTTCAGACAAGAAATACCATCAGTTGTTTACAGACCACAGCCAAAATAGAGACACAAAATGCAGAGTTAGTTATACTCTAGGAAAGTTAAGTAAGACACTATAAAAGCTAGAAAAAAAAACCCATGTGCTTATGAGGCTTTCATTTCTTCTGCAAATGGTTGCTAAATAAAGGTTTTCTCAGATTCAGCACATTTCTACCAGCCCTTCTATATCACCTATTCCTAATCTCTTCCTTCTCTTTTACAAACATAATCAAATGCTTTCTACCTTGCTTTCCATTTTCCAAAGCTATTCCATCTCAATATGAGACAATATACAGAGTAAAAAGTGGGTCTACTGCTGTTTTGAAGAAATAAAGTAAACTCACAGCAAAAGCATCCACCTCATAAGTACAGAAGGGCTTGTCAGTAATTTTGAAGGTTTCAATGAAAATCCAAAGGGCCCTTTCCTCATGCCCTCTCCTACCTCTTGCCCTTCCACCCTCCTCCACACCTCAAGTTCTCTGTGCATGGCTGTTATTTAGAGCACTAACTTCCATTTCCATGGAGGAAGAGTGAGGATTTTAAAGAGCAAGCAGAGCTGCTATGGATTTTTCAGATAAGACATCATGATATTGCTTAGACAAATAAGCTACTCACGTAATTTGCTAATCACAGGTAGAAGTCCACCCCAAGTCCGCAGGTATTCTGCTCTGAAGCCATCCAATGAAAATAGTAACACTGGAGATTTGGTAAATCTGAACAAGCAGAAATCGAAGTATTAGAAGACTGACTCCAAGAAGTAATTTCCAACCATTTATTTCAAGAAAGTTCCCCCCACATAGTGAGAATGCTCATTATGGGACTACAAATCAGACCAAGGAAGTAAATCTTCCTAAGCAGGCAGGCTTGCAGGCTGTGAGCAGACCAGCCACCTAGTGCTTCACCTCATAGGCTGCTGTAACAACCCTACCCAAAAAGGCTGAGGATTACATGCACAGGGCCTGATTTCACAAGCACTCATAATGAGTCAAGATGCTCATGCAATCTACCTGGTGAGTTTGGAACTCCTGATCTTGAAATCAGTCCCACTGGAGCAACACGCAACCACTCCAACCCCGCCTCCCACCCCAAGGTAAAAGCAGGGAAAGAGAAAAAATGTGAAGCCATGGCATTCCCTTATTCTCCTTGCTCCTGAAAAATTCATGATCTACCTGGCAGAGGGGGAGAAATTATCTTTTTACATGTACACATACAGTGCACAAAAAAAATGTAACAGACTCTCATGTACAGGGTTCATTAAATCAGCAACTGTAACACAGATTTTTCCCCTTTATCTTATAAAGATTATTTAACCAGGAAGAATTTGATTACTGTACCAGAAGTACTATCAACCTCCACACTGAAAAATGTGGCCTTTTGACTGGAACACTGCAGCAGTAGTATTTCTGCCTGGAACTTGACAGAACTTCAGAAGCGATTCCACTGGAACTAGCAAAAATAAATTCTCCCCTTCCAGGCTCTACAGGACCTATGTTTTCCAGCTTTGACTTGCTTCCAGCTTCAGCCCTATTCAACAATTTCTCTCCAACTGTAAATACTTAAAAAATCCCATCGCAAACAGGAATAATCATCAGTAATTTCTTCCTAGTAGAAAAACTACCCTATGTTTGACCCATAGATATCAAAACATGCGAGACTGAAAAAAAATCACTGCAGTGCAGCAACACCCAATGAAAATACAGATTCACATCAAAGGACTGAATGTATTTTACATGCCAATTGCAAGCTCAGTTTTCCTTTTTATGTTTACAAAGTGTAAAATGAGAATGTTTAAAGCTTTGTTGCACTTCAGTTTCCCAAAATAAAACAGTGAGAAGACAAATATTTATAAAGTGTTGACAATTTTTTTTAGTGAGTTACCCCACAAAAAAGAAAATCATTTACAAGTGAAATATTTATGTCTTAGTTCAGTCAAACATGACTATATTAAACTGAAGATAAGTCAGGCAACCAAAACATGTCTATCTTAAGAAAATTTCAATCAACAATGTGGACAACAGTTCAGCCAAAAGGCTTTAATTAGTCATAACCATTACATAGCCCACCCTACAGCCCAGATAGAATAAAACAAGATAGTGTGTTTGCAGCCTGCTTTTTATTTCTATGGTATATGTAATACTATGTTTTGAAAAAATCTTGGTAAAGGCAGTTAGTTGGGAAGAAGAAATGAATGATCTTCAGACCAAGATCATTCAGATCAAAGTCCTCTGGCAGAAAACAATAGGGAAAACATCACGTACTGCCTTTACCCATATTACAAGTATTGTTTGCACCACAGATTCTGATCTCTGCAACTTCTGCAAATTCCTTCTCTGTCACCCTTCCCCCCATAAAACTGATACCCTCCACTGCAGAAACCTCAAAACCTTCACTGAGAAGTTTCCTGCAATAAACTATGAACTTTTCAATATTACATTCTGACAAGTCTAACTTCAAAACAAAACAAAAACCAAAACCAAGTTTAAAACAACTCCTTAGAAAGGCACTTTACGCAACTGTTTCTGGTTTGGCATTTACAAGTAAACCAACTGTTAAGTACATGTTTTGGTTGTCTGCAAATCCAGCTACTGACCCCTCACACATGTAATATTAAACTTGGCAAAACAGACCATTGCCACAACCAGGGAGACTGGCCATTTCACTTCTATGCTCTACACATGCTGAAACTCATAGAGTTAAATGATCCGCCCTGTGCTCAGGGAAGCAAAGCATGACAGACAAGGTGGAACTGCACTCTTTGGAACAGCTTCAAGTAAAATCCCCTGCAAACTGACCTGAGCTCAGGTCTGAGATATATCAGCAATTTCCATGACGTCTTCTTGTCAGTAGTCAAGGTTACACTTGCTGCTTCAAAAACGTGCCACCATGAACAAGCAAGCCTGGGAGGCTGAAGTTTGGTTTCTGCCAGTGATTCATGCTGGCTGTGTCCAAACAGTATGACAAGGGTGTTTCACAGCTCTTGGATAAATATGTATGCCACAGTCACATCCTGACTCCAAACTGAAGGAAATGCAGCGGTAATTACCCACTCCTATAAACTGGCTTCTATGGAAACTAAATGCAGGAAATACAGGCTTGCTGTGGTCTAGCAGGTTCACCAGCCTGGATGATCAAGAGCCCAGAACTGCAGACCACACTGCCAAGCTGACCTGCATCACCACAGGCAAGTTAGACCACAATTAAAGGAAAAAAAACAGAAGAAAGAAACGGAAGAAAGAAGAAAGTCCCCTTGAAAAGCTACACATACTGCACAAAACTTCCTATCCCAAGCACTACTGCCTGTATAAAACTGCAAAGCTTTCTTTTCTGGTAAATGTACATAAAGCCTCAACAGAAGGTGTAATAGCAATCTTCAAACACACAAGAAAGATCTGCAAAGAGGAAAGGAATCAGCTGCTCTTCCAGCTCACTGAACACAGAACAAATAGCAAGAGCCTTAAGGTACAGAAAAACATAATCAAACCTGAGGAAAACCATCTAGTTAAGCACTAGGATAAACTGCCAAAGTAGGTTTGAATTCTCACAGTATTACTTCACTCTCAGAACAGTGGAAAGAACTAGATCACTCCTGAACTCTTCTAGCCCATTAACTGTATAATCCCATTTAACAACACAGAGCCTGGTCTTAGAAAGACTTCGGTGTGTATTTCATTTTAAGCATTTGATCAGTCTCACTGAAATCACTGGGCTTTCCCAGATTAAGCACCTCAATGAATACTGCATTGTCTTTTGTCTATTCTGCACTACAAGAGCAAATGCAACTAAACCCAAAATGGGATAAAACCAGCAATTTTAACCCACAAAACATGCTGTATTAATATGTACAGAGTTAGAATTGCTATCCTGAGGCCTGAAAATGAGGACTGTGTTAGCCACCTGCACTCCTGCCCACCCCACCATAGGAAGAAGTAGATTGTTTACTGAGTTGTTAGTTTTGGAAAAAGCTTGTGTGCTAAGAGTCCGAGATGAGGCTTTGGCCAACACTGCTCAATTCAACTTTGACCACACATCGCCCTTCCCTGGGCTGGGTTTTATTGCAACACTTCTGGTTTTGCCAGGATTGAAACAATTTTAGTAGAGTAACTACGTATTCCTTTCATGGGCTGAACAGAAATAACAAACAATAAACCCTAAAAAACAAGTTAACCAACAGGAGTTGCTCGATCTGCACAAGGCTCTTGCTTGCTTATCCACCCCTTGGGAGTAACACCCCTTGGATCTTGTGTTAGGGATATCAGCATCCTAGAGCCAGCTCCCAGCACACAGCCCTGAATGGTCCCTGACCCCAGAACAGGAGTTAATGACAAAAGCTTCCAGAACCACCTGGCTACCTCCTTCTTACATGGGGACTTATTGGGGACTTGGACTCCAAGCTGCACAGAAGCTCCAATTTCTGTCCTGATGAAGGTTCCGGAGTGTCAGCGTTATTGCTCTGAATCAGAATGAAGAGTACTCATTTGGTATAAATATATTCCAAAAGGAAGTGTATTTTGTTTGACAGTACTGTAACTCCAATGAATAAGTATAGCATGATTTGAATATCTTAAGTAAAAAAAAAAAAAGTAGCGTTATAAGAACAGACTGAAATGTTTTACTGCACTAGAAATATCCACAGCACACCATCATTTCAAAATCATCAAAATGAAAATAGTTTTGATTTTTTTGACACTTCTCAGACATGAACATAATTGAATTCAATTCATGCCCACAACATATCTACAAGCTATTTTCCAGTGGAACATTTTCAGTCAAGAGTCACTTCTATTAATAGAACTTATACATAAAAATCATAGCTTGCAGTCAACTTCAGCTTTAAAGTTAAAGATCTCACAGCAAAAACAGTACAAGAAAAGCAGGCTTTTTTCCTGGCTGGGAGCTTTGCTGTTCTATTTGAGCCTGAGAGCTGATGCCATTATCTACATGAGTCATTCCTCACACAGTGTATACATAACGTGCAGGAGTGGGACCAATTTGGAGCCAAGCCAGAGAATACAAGGATCCCATGGCATTTTACACCTTTTAAAAGAAAGTAGTCCAGACGGCTTGCAAATATTGCTGGTGAAACTGAGACAGTGATCTGCCCACAGTTTGCAGCTCTGAGGCTGGAACAGGAAAGGAAAGGTCTTCAGAAGCAACTGTGAGGGAAGCAGCCTTAGGAGCCTGAGATTGCTGTTTGAGTCCCAAAATATCTGGGAGAAAGGGTATTGGAGCACATGTAGGACAATAACAAGGCTGGCACGAGACAGAGCTGCCCAGAGTGCACGCAACTGTGAGAGAGCAGGGTTCAGTAACAGGCATGTCTTGCAATTCAAGCGAGTGCTGGGATACAGGAGTGCTGCTGAGATGGAGCAACCTGATCTGTTAGCAAGTGCTACCAAATGCTGGCTGAACAGGTGTCCTTTGTCTGTCAGCTGCTTTTACCACGATAAGAAAGGCAAGCAGGTCCCAGGAAGGCACATTAGGGAAAATAATCTTAAAAATGAAACATAAGCAAAGAGCAGAGCTATGCAAAGTATATCCTCACCCTTTTGGACACTGAGGTTCAGTAATGTCCTCACACTCTTCTTCAACCCAGCTTGCCTCTCCTTAAAACAAATGAGTGTGATTTAAGACAGTACATTCTCATTGATAAATGCAAGGTTCTTTTCATTTTACTGGATGCTTTGAAGTTGTATTATGTCCTTGCTCCTTTCATACAAATACGGGTACATATATGAGAGACTGTAGGAACTTGTTGAGAATATTTACCTTTACAAACAGCACGATAATTGACACAACAATCTTTATTTTCCACGCAATCATCTGAACAGGAACAATGATATTCCGGTCGCCTCTTCTCTCCACACCTGAATTTATTGCAGGTCCATATGTGGGCTAAAAACAGATGAGAGAGAAGGACAGCACAATTATTAATACTAGTCTAAGTGCAGAATTCATTACCTGAATGTTAAGTTCCATCTCAAATGCATACTTCCTGAAAACCTACCCTAGGGTACCTCATGCACGGATAACACTGCAAGTTTTGGTACTTGAGAAAATAGAATCCTAGAATAGTTTGGGTTGGAAGGGACCTCCAAATGTCTAGTCCAACACCCCGGCCAAATAATCCAAGTGTGTAGCCATCTGAACACAATTATGGAGCACATGGTTATCAAGACCACAGATCAGAAAGAATCCTTTTAAATATGGTCATTTACGCGGGTTTAATTTGGTAAATGCGCACTATAAAGACACTCCCAAAAACAACTCCTCCAGATGAAAACCAAACTTGAATCTAGATTTGGAATGCCCAGAAAATACTGAGAAGCAGTATTCTGACTTGCACTGACATTGCATTTGCAACGTTTTTTTACCAGTCACCATCTGGCACTCCAACTTTTTTCAGCACCTCTTAGGCATAAGCATCACTCTGCCACTATTTGAGACTATATACATAAGCTCACAGGAAGACCTACTGACTTCAGCTTCGTTGCTGTTTTTAGTTGAGACTTTTTTTCCTAATACATATTGATTTTCCTGAACAGAATATTCCAATACATGGTATAATTTGAAGATAATAATTTTGTTATCAGTTGTAAACACACGTAGAGCATTTGCAGTCAAGGAGGATAAACATGAATGAATTTACCAGCTGAGTGAATGCTTAAGTGAAGGTCTTAGAGACATGGAATCCAAACATAGATATTTGAGTAGAATCACTGATTTTCATACATGACTAGCAATTAGAAATCCCTAAAAGTACTCCCAGGGGGTTAATCTCACTTCCAGCAATATTGAACTTCAGTAACTACCAGTGTCAGTAAATCTTTACTTCTGAGATAGAGAGAGTGAAAGAGAGAGAGAGAGAAAGAGAAGAATCTGTTATGGTTCTAGTTACATGATACTATTTGTAAATTAGAATTTGCTTCTCCACTGATGTTAAGACTAATTAAATAAAGGAAAAAAACAAACAAAAACAAACAAACAAAAAAAAAAACCAAACCCACACACCACCAAACCACCACACAAGAAAAACAACCACCCACCACACAATGAATTCCCATTCTTAGTGCTAAGACAGACTCTCCAGTTTGGTTTTAAAGAATTCTTTAAGTTGAGGGAGAGCAGTGTAATAAAATACAGGGGAGAGCAAATCCCATGCAACTATTCTATAAACTAAAAGCTTTACAGAATTTAGAAGATCTTTCAATAACAGTCAGTTGAATTGGGGATCTAAGCCTAGCTTCATCATTTGGTTTTAAAAGTCAACAGTGGAATTCCTAATTTTAGGGTGAGAATATATTGATAAATTTCACAAATACATGTAAAGAAGAGTGACAAGGAAAATAATTAACTGAAAAAAATGCTGTATATGAAGCACTACGGCAAATCTAAAATAGAAAAACCAGTCAGGTTCTGTCCTTAGTGTTCCTGCCCACACTAACACTTTTCCCTGTCAAATGTCTCCATGGTACTTTTCACACCTTTGCCTATCTGACCTTTACTTTCTGGCAAACCATGAGAACTGCTTCTCACTTCACAATCATTCTCCACCAGTGGAATCTACTTTGTCACCCTGCCTTGTCCCAGAGGCCAGCACATGACCTTTGCTTCACACTCAAGCTGGGGAGTAACAATGCAGAAGGACTGAGTAACTGGGTAAAGAGAGATGGCAGCTTTCACAGAGCTGCTCTGTCCTTCCCCTTTTTCATGCAGGCGATGACAGAAAGATACAATATGCAGAATGCACTTCTATTCCTGGCTTGCCCGAGAATGTAGGAGTTGTCCCCAATGCCAGGGACAATGCAGGTCACTGTTCTCTCACTCCCAGACAGAGAACAAAAAGCTGGCTGAGACCTCAAGTTACAGTTGCTCCTCCTCTTTCCAAACAGGAGAGCAGCAGCACAGTCCCTCACAGACTGTCCCCCCATAGGAGCTATAAGAAAGCCAGCCGACTGGCTATGTCAGCTCCTATGTAGTCCAGCTGGGTGAAATACAAGTTTTGTTTGTGTACAACAGCCACACCAGACTCCTGATGTTTCCATAGGAGTCCCCAGTACCACCATCACCACTGCAACTTCATCTGTGGTGCAATGGAGGGAGCACAAGGAGGGGGAGACCACCAGTGTCAGAAACACCCCACTGTTGAGCAGCTCCCCTTTGCACTCACTAACTGAAAGCAGTCAGGGATTACGGCCACTGGACCACAACAATACTCATACACAGAGCTGTCCCACATCACAGAACAGGAGAGTTCACCCCCACAACTTTTCTCCATCCTTACCTGGTTGTATACATGCTTCCTGGTAATCTAAGCAGCAGTTTCCAAGCTTGACACAATCTCTATCACAACGGCAGCTTCCAAAGGTTCTTTCAAAGCAACGACCTTTGCAGGTTTTCACTGTAACATTGGATAGTGTTAGATATCAGTGGCTGAGACCACATCAGTCAACATGCAAAAAGAAATTAATACAGTCAGCATGTGGAATGACACAGATAGTCATTCCACACAACTTATAGGATGGCTGCAAAACACATTAACAGCCAAAGGAGAAGTTTAGCATTTAGTTTCTCTTCTTACTGAACAAAAATACTTTTTCATCATGTTGAACAAAGGGTTCTGCTCTGCTTTAGCAGGAACGTGGCTTTTCATTATTGGAAGGACAAGGGAAACAAAAGACTACAGTTCTATTTGCAACTGTTCCTGCCCTTCTGTGTCACCAGAAGAATACAAGTACAGTCATTCAGAATATGGAAGACCTGTCAGAGGAAATTTAAACCTAGGTTTTCAGTAAGGGTGCCTTAAATAGTAAAATGCTTTTACAGAGAACACTGATCTTCATTTTCATGTCTGATAAAGGTTCCACTTTCTATAAATAAACATTAATTAGAATCTAGACTGCATTAGCTATGCTTGCAATTCCCACACGCTCATGCCCTGTTTGAATGTCTGTCCTCACACAAATCAGAGGAACTGAAGGAGCCCCAGTTCTGCATCCCACTGTACAATAACTAAGGTATTATCTCAAGACACAGGAAGGGCCATTCCAAACCAGATATAGGAGATACAAATTTGAGGTGTGTGATACTAGAAAAATGAGATAATGAGCCACTATTGCAAAGCTGTAACAAAATGAGGAAAAACACTTAAAACAAGTTGTAGTGGGAAATTAATGACCTGACTTTTAGTTAAAAAAAAACCAAAAAACCCAGTGTAGGACTATTTGTTAAACAACTTTGAAATTATTCTACATAGCTGTTCCCAAAGAGATGCTTGATTTCTTAAAATATCTTCCGTAACCTTCCACCTGAAGAAACTTCATCATTGAAAAAACCACATATTTTTCAGGACAGAAAACAGCCAGAGGAATTCCACAAGGAACTTTGAAGACTACAATTCTAACCAGTGAAAAAAAAAAAAATAAAAATACCCAAACAACTTTTTCACCATAATTGACTGGAAAAGATGAAAAACAAATGTTCTAGGACAACATGAAATAGAAGTTGTTGGTTGGGGTTTTGTTTTTTTTATGGTGAACTGAGAAAAGACAGCCATGTGACATCACCACAGTGACTGCTGGGATACGTGGAAGCTGCCAGACCAGACACAGAGTGCCAGTTTACCTCTCAAGTGAGTACACACAAGTACTGAGTACACCTGAGGTTTATTTCCTGGTATTTTCCTTTCCCTCTAACTGAAACTGCTTCCAGCAATGCATCCCATCCTCTTCCTGCAGCAAGAAAGGGTGGCATTCTGATAATATCAAGACTAATTTACCGAAAAAAAGAAACCAACCAAACAAACACAAAAAACACCACACAAAACCCACCAAACAAAAAAGAAACCAAAAAGGAATTGCTTAGAAATATTACTACATAAAAGGCATATTCGTTACCATCTTTTGAACAGCTAGGCTTCAGGCCAAATATACATCCTAGGATTGTCGTTAACATGCAAACACAGAGTACCTGTGGGACAGAAAAAAAAAAGACAGCAATCTTAAGTGACCACTGAAAGCTTTTGAAAGCCCTCACTTTCTCTAGAATGCTAGATAAATGTGCCCAAATTGATAAACATGCAGATTAGGAGGCTAATTTCATTGCTTTTTACATGCATTTTTCACTCTCACAAGTAGTTACATTGTTTGCAATTAATTACTGCTGCACAAACATGGATATTTCCAGGACTGGGCCTGTGTATTTAATTTTTTATAAAGTTACTTACTGCAGACACAGTGATGTTTGCTTCCTATGAACAATAAATTGAGATGTTTATTGTCACACATCAATTTCATAGAAAACTCTTTGTTCCACTTCTTCCCTCCTTCTAGGTTGTTCTAAGCAGGTGAAGCTTTGCCATTGACCACAGGCTACAGAAAGCATAGCCCTTAAGTGATACCTATAATTTTCTTAGTCAGGAAAACCTTTTCCCACTTCCTAGTATCCAGTTCATACTACATGTTGGTCCATACCATGGTAAGCAACTGTGGGATGTCACATTAGACTGACCACAGTGTCTGACACAGACCAGAAAGTATGGCCATGTTTATTTTGGACTCTGAATGCATTAGTGTTATCAAACAAGCACCATACTGTCCTTAACATAGCATTTTAGGGCAAGATCTAATGCCTACTCACACACAGGGAAAGATTGCTCTTAACCTCTTAAGTACTGGAAGTGGTTCATAAACTCTTTAGGAAAAGTGCACATACTATCAACACATATAGAATAATTAAAGAGTCTAGGAAAGCCAACAGTGCAGTTATAATGCCTATTCTATTCAAGTGCAGAAGATAATATGGTACTTTGCCAAAAGACCTGAAAGAGAAGGCACTGTAATAATGAAGACTTCATTATTCAGAAGTATTTGGGGAGATATGGGTAGGAGAAAATGTACATACCGCCTTTCCAGCCATCATTTTCTGAGGAAAACTTGCTTTCAAGCAATACTTCAATGATTTTTTTGTACATGCCTACACAAGGTCTCTCCCTTATTCCTCCTCCCCATCAGAAAAAACTGCTGAATCATGAACACAATGCCTGAATCATGTTGGGATGAATTTTTGCCACATCACATTTTAAAATACGCCCAATTATTTCTCAAGCTTAAGGACTGTGACCACTCCAGTAAATAAGAACTATTTGTCTTGGCTTTAACAAGCATACAGTTCACTACACAGTTTTGTTCACTAAGCAGCTAACAAAGACAGCAAGAAAGCAATTTCTGGAATGCGCAGCATTGAAATACAGATATTCTGGATTTGTGAAGGGCAAATTATAGAATCATACAATCAAGTAGGCTGGAAAAGACCTTTAAGATCATCAAGTCCAACCATTACCCCAGGACTGCCAAGACCACCACTAAACCATGTCACTGAGGGCCTCATCTACATGGTTTTTGAACACTTTCAGGGACAATGATTCCACCACTTCCCTGGCCAGGCTGTTCCAATCCCTGATGACCCTCTCTGTGAAGAAGGTTTTCCTAATATCCAATCTAAACCTCCCCTGGCACAGCTTGAGTCCATTACCTCTTGTCCTATTCCTTGTTACTTGGGAGAAGAGACTGATCCCCAACTCACTGCAACCTCTTTTCAGGTAGTTGTAGAGAGCGATAAGGCTCAGGGGGTGTCTTGTCAATGAATACTTGGGAGTGAAGGGCAGTAAAGACAGAGCCAGTTTCTTCTCAGTGTTGCTCAGTGAAAGAGCAATAGGCAGTGGGGAGGAAATGAAGTAGAGAAAATTCCATTTATGCATCAGAAAAAGCTTTTTTTACAGTGGAGCAGATTGCAGAGACAGGTCATGGAGTCTTGTCTTGGTATCTCCACCCTTGGAGATTCTCAAAACTGACCTTGACAAAGCCTTGAGCAATTGCTGTAATTGAGTTGCTGTAATTGACCCTGCTTGAGAAGGGGGTTGGACTTGATGATCTTCAGAGGTCTTTTCCAACCTCAACAATTCTGTGATTCTGTGAGATTCTACTAAGGTGTATATAAGCCACTGAACAGCACAGGGGACCATTACAAGGTCATATGGGTGTGGCCAACACATAAAATAGGAAGATTTTATTTATCTTATGTTGAAATGGGTACAGCTGGATCTGGGTGGCTGCAGTATTAATCATGATTAATGCTAACTTTTTGCCAGATAACTTTTTTTAGCTTAAACTGTATTCTTGTCTTACTGTAATACAGTTTTTGCTTTGAGAAGGTATGCATTGTAAGGGGGTCAAATGGTACACAGAGGTCAACCAACCATGTTTTCTGATGCTGACATATTTCATATCTTCAAATAACTATTAAATCTTTCTGTGCCTTTTTTTACTCAAGTTGTACTATGAGGATAATTATAGCTACCTGCACTTTACAAAGCAGTTTACAATTATTATTGCAGATTTGACTGAAAATACAGAGCACTTTTTTGTCTGGCATGTAGAAAGGTTTATGAATACCTCTGAAGGCAGGATTTTCTCATCTGTACATAATATGGGGTTGACATTTTGATATTCAACAGCTGACAATTCTAGTTACTTTATCACTTTATCATCCTCAGTCTTGACTCCTGAGGCCTTTTCTCTCCATTTAACATACGTGACTGGGGAAGAGTATCCCTATGTATCCCTAAAGTTAACATCTGTGAGCATGCCCCACAGTCTTTACTAAACAGTTGACTATTTTGATTAGGAGCAGAGATAGATCTCCAAAGATCACAGGTGTCATGAGTGGCTAAAAGAGGCTAGAGGCATACGGATGATGAAGAAAAGGTTAGGGCATAAATCTGAAGCAAATCTGGTAGAGCAGCTGTCTAAATTGAATTTGGAAAGACTATTTTCGAAAAAAAGCTGACAAAACAATTCTGATTTGTTCAGAGCTGAAGTTGCTACAAGTAAGTGGACAAGCCAAAAAGGAGCAGGGATATGGAGAATAAAACAATTGTCATTGAGGCTTTGAAACACTGTGTGTATTTCAAGAGTTACTGTTTCAGACTCTCTCTAGAATGGTCCCTTGAAATGAGTACATACTATAAGCTAGAAAACAACAGGTGTGCTCCTAGAATGACTAGGATCTTCCCATAATTAACGTGCTTGGATCGCCTGGAAACATAGTTCATTTCTTACTAACAAAGGGTAAAATTTTGAGGAGAACCTATGTGACTTAGGCAGCAGATGTGCTCTTTTGAAACGGGCAGGAGCAATTTACAATTCTTATGCTGTTACATAGGTTTTATGTCTCTAGCTGCATCACCTCTCTTGTTTTTAAGGTTGCTGGTCCTCACAGTTTGTCAGCAGAGAGGTTCCTTGGAACTCTCCCCAACTCACAGTGCTAAAAATAGTGAGCCCACTTGAGCTAACTCCTGGTTTTGCCTGATGTGGATTAGGAAGCATCCCTGTGAGCTGCTCTACTGGTAGAGAAGCAGGGAAGGAAATTTTTTGCTAAGAGGTCTTGACAAATTCAGGAAAAATAATATCTGGAAGCACTGACTGATGGCTGCAAAATTAATATTTCTCTACATTTTGTGACTTTGAATTCTGGTTTTGAAAGACAGAGTTTCTGTGGCGACCCTTTCTGTCCTAGGAAAGGTACATGTTGTACATCTTACTAAGACAAACCATGCTGTTTATTAGAAATAAATTACAATAGAAACAAATAAGACTTTATATAGGTGTAGGCTTCACACAAATAACAAAATTGTATAAATATTTATTAATCTCACATCTCAGTCAACCTTAGCCACAACATTTCAGGGTACCTTTCTGGCTTCAGAGCAGTAAATGGAATCTTTGATAAAAACAGAACTTCAGACTTAGCCCAAAATTAATTTAAATTGTTTCACAGCTCACCTATGCTTTTTGCAAATAATGCCTAGTATTTATGAATTGTATTGTCCTGTGCAGAGGAAACAGCATAATTCAGCTTCCTTCCCTATCACTCTGTGTCTCTGGCCTCCTGATCCTGTAGAAAAGGAATTGCTGAACTTCCCTGAACAGCAGCTGCAATTACCCCTGCTACTTACAGTAGCCACAAAACTAAGAGGATGTTATGGCAGTCACAGATTAACCCAAAATGCTAAATCAGGTCCTTACAGCTAGGAGTACTACTGATTCAAAAATATTTTTTTAAAGCTGTACAGGTCTTTTTAAAAGACTTGTCACTTTAAATATGCCTGCTGAGTAACTTCTATGTACACTTTTCTTAAACTTCTGTTCCTTTACAGTGTTTTCTGTTTGATTGTATTTAGCAGTAACAAGGTCAGCATGCAGGATCTGGATGCATATATATAAAGAATATATTAAGAATATTTACATAATAAAGGCTGTATTGGGGTTGGATGTGAATTCATATTTTTATATTGTTCAGCTTTGCTTTGACAGAAACTTAACTGAATTAAATTGAGCTACAGCAATATAAACTAGGCACCAGAAAGTAAAAAGAAAAATCTGCTTGTGTGTGCGTATGCGTACAGCTTTGAATTAAAACCTGAGATTATTATTTCTTTTAATTGAGCAATTTCAGACTGCAAAAATCAACGTTTGCAACTTCAAACACAAAGCAAAAAAATAACATCCTCAGTCTAGCCTCATCTAACCACATAGTGACTAAATATAGCATCAGCTAGACTTCAGGATGTGTCCACAATAACAGATTACTCAAAATGTTCTGCTGCTATTCCCTACCTAATATTATGCCTACAACAAAATGTGGAAGTTCAAAATATCTCTGTAATTATGGTAAACAGACAACAATCACTAAAATTGCAGAGTACTGTCTCCTGTTCCTAACCTACAGGCTGTATATAGAAAGCTAAATTAAACAATTCTGCCCACCATGGGTAGTCAAATATGCTAGATTCCAGGTGCCGGTGAAGCATAGGGAAATAATGTTTTGAGTGGGTTATAAACTCTAACTCAGATTTTCATGAAGACTTTAAGATGATTTATCATTCTGAACAATTAGGATATATTTCCTTATTAACTGTGTCAAGAATTTTCACAGATATTTTAAAATGTAGGAGTTACTAGATATAACAACACTATTTCCTCTTACTTTCTTACTTTGGAATTGGGATATTACTCAGTGTCCGAAAAGCTTTATGCTGCACTCAAGCCAAATTCCTCTTTGAATTGAATAAAAAAAAAAAGCAGCAAGTATCTTTAAGTGTGTCTCCGCCTGTGTTTTGAGGAAAGCAGTACTTATTTCCGGGCATGGCTTCCACCCCTCCCTGCCTGCGACCCTGCCAATGCCCTTCTGCTTACGTACAGCAGCCTTTGAGTGAGAACAGGAAGAGGCAAATCAAGGAAGCAGCTGTTCTCTGAATCACAATCCTCTCTGGATTTCTCTATAAAAAACTAATAGGAAGATAATGCAGAGGAGAAGCGTAATATTCCTTGAGGCCACTTCTGCAGCTGCTACCAAGAAGACTCACCAGCATGGTGGTAAAGATGGATGCAAGAACATGCGAAGAAGTTTTGTCTTCATGGATTGAGGGTCTCTTGCATAACCTACAGGTCTGGATGGCTACAAATTCACAGTCATCTGCACAAATAATCTATTAGAAGCTGCCTCAGTTTGGCTTCAGAGGCTTCTCTTCTATCTCTCCTTGAGTAAACAGTTCCTAATATGAATTGAATGGAAATTTAACACATCAATAGCTGGAGCAAAAATTCATTACGGATTTTTGTGTACAGTGATCAAAGAAAAAGTCTTGTTTATGAATAGCTTGGTAGCTATTCATATTTGTCTTATATAGGAATAAATGGCCACACTTTATGTAACAGAGAAAATCTCAAGACTTGAGCATGCAACATACTGTTGGTAAGAAAATTTACTGACATATGTTCTGTATGGCTCTGTCTAGCCATTGATAGACATTATAAAAAAATATTAGACAAGGCTTTTATGTGGAGAGACAAATTCCTGGATGTTACATGCGCAGATAGCATCCTGTTTGTGTTTTCTTGTCAAATTTTCAGCATTCTTTAATGAAATGGTAAACATGTGACTAAAGGCTAAGTCACAGAAATACTTGTTCTATGAAGGGCATATATCAGACATCGAGAAGTACACAAGTCTGGTTCCTGGAAATCCTTGAGGTACATTACATAACCACTGTACTGCAGAATTTTCCCAACACTTTCTTAAGAGGCTCCTCTTTCAGTATTTTCAAAATTTGTATTTAAGAATCACTTCTGTCTTAGCTATTCAAATACAAGCCCATTCACCAGTCTACTTGCTTCCCTGTTTAAGTGAGCATGTGGAGGCCAAAATCTAACATCAACAGCTGTGAACAGTTTTCTGTCAAGACACCTCTGAAAAATGTATAGACTTGAAAAATCATTCTTTTGCAAATTAAGGAAAATCTGTCCTATTTCATTTTAGAAGAGACCAACTTGCACTGTGTTCTTCTGGAGGCAAATTGTTTGTTTCTTAATTATTTCAGATGCTTGTCCTATGAATGGGGCTGTAAGATACACTGAATTTCAGAGTAAACTTTCTTTTGTCTATCATCTCATGGATGAACTAGACCATTTCTGTACCAGATACTCTCAGGGTATTTGTAAAATAGCCAAAAATCTGAGCCATATGTTCTACAATGCTTAAAAACAGGACTGAAACTGAAATCTACAAAAATGGCTCAAGTTTTCTGGCTGAGACCTGACCTTCTATTCATGCTTTACTTGGAATTTTATGAGAAATTAGAGGTAGCCAGCAAGAACTAGGACTGCAAAATGAATGTAAGCACTCCTACATTATCAGTCATAAATGACTGTGCTTTTACATTTTCCTCCAGTAAATTTTACCAAAAAATTGACAAATACATTCATTCACAACTGATCAATTCCCATTTAAATTCCCAAAAGCTTCTCAGACTTAATTCCTTCTCTCAGCTGCCATTTCCCATGTGCTATTTTGAGGAAAAAAAAAATTAAAAAACAACCCAAAAAACATTAATGGCTCTGCTTCCTGGCTCATAGTTCCTTCCTTTCTTCCTGCCCTGAGAAATTGTCTTCCTCATGATCCTCTTAAAAACTAGAAACTCAGTCCTTGTATCTTTTATGTATAAAATCAGATGCAGATTCACTAAGATTAAGGGATTTTAATGTTTCTGAGCAATGTCACTTGTTATGTGCTTCCCGAATACAGCCATGTGGTTCTGAAGTTTTACCTACACTCTCCTTCTTTCCTATTTAACTCAAGATTTTTTTTTATTGTCTAAGACATTTTTGTTAAAGGAATCCAGGAACTCCTTTCAGTGGGTCAACATGAAAAGAACTTCTAGAAAGCATGTACACAAACCACATGGGCAAGTTAGTGAACAATGACATTTAGTATAATAATCTCAGCCGCTTAACTTAGCAGCCTCTTTGGTAAAACTACATTAATTGTGCCTTCTTGCAAAATCTTTACATATCTTCAATGAAATAATAAATGCATATGACACAGAAAGTTACATTGCAGAATATTTGCTGTTTTAAGCATACAGAACAGGCTTTTTACATATTGAGGACAAAGTTTGACACATTTTACATTTACAATGTCTGACACGAAATCAGAAAAATGTGACCACAACTTACTTGCAGCATGCTTATGGACTGACTGTAAAACACATAGGCCTCATTACATGGAGGAAGTGCCACATTCCATCATGACTCAGTGAAAAAGAAAGCAGAGATATGTAGAGGAAGCTGAAATTAGATATTTGCTACCTTGTTGCTTATAGTCATTGAAAGTCACCATGAACGTTTGGAAACCTTTACTCAGGCTCATTGTGTTTATAGGCATGGACGTCAATAAATTTCATAATGTAGAAGACGGTGAGAAACCAAGTGTCTCTGTTCTGACATTATTAAAATTGTATTTCAAATTCCCATTCTGGTAATTTTTTTTACTATGCATTTTACATGCAGTACTAATACGGGTAGAAAAAAGCCTTTTCTACATGTTTAGTTGGTGACCTTAGATGACATTACATTTCAGTGTAAAAACAGTCCTAGTTAATTAAAACATTTATTTCCTTGATTAAACATCTCACAAATACATGACTTTAATTTTCATTGGAACTTAGGCTGCTAAATGGAAAATTCACTTTTGAAATTCACTTCTGAAAAGGAGCTTAGATGCCTGACTTGGATATTTTTTGAAAATCATCCTTTGTTAGCTTTAGCATTAAAAAAAAATGAAGTACACATTCCTGTAATATTTCATCAAGTTCTGACTAACAGAATCAGAAACATCCTAAAATGTACAATTACAAACAGGCATAAACTTTGAGACATTTTTGTGGTTTCAGAGAAAACTGACTTGAGTACATACGTCTGGAAAGTCCCACCAAGAAGCCACTTCTGTATTTTCAGGAAATTAAGCAAAAGGCCCTACTGCAATTTTTCTATTGTCCTTTGTTTGTTTATTTTAAGCCACATAATAAGCAGAAATTTGTGATCATAGGTGCAGTATTTAGACCAAAAGACATTGTTTGAAGATAAAAGGGTTGTTATATAAACAACTGTTCTTAAAATCTTTGAGACCAATTGTAATGGTCTTATATTCTGTGAGACTGTGAGCAGTGGGGGAGTTTCAAAGCTTTGCAGCTGTGGAACCAAGCCATGATTACAGTCGTTCTCCTAAGTACTTTGTTTTTACTTCCCGTTTCTGGAATTACCCACAGAGATTACTTGACAGATGAAAAGTAGTAGGATATGCCAGAAGATGCCTCTGGATGCCTCTGAAGAGTCTTGATAAAAAAGGTGACTGGAAGAGTAGCATCCTGAATTAGATTGCTGTTCTTAAGCATGAGAGCAGCTACACTAGATCCGAAGGTCCATGTAGTCCCACATCCTGTCTCCAGCACTGGTCAACAGCAGGGACCTACAGAAGAATGTCAGAACAGGATTCTGTCAGTGTTCTCTGGTATTTGGAAGATCCTGATAACCAGCAGCTGGTAATTCAGAAATTTCTTTACGTAAGAACAGAAGAACCTAGGGTTTGTCTAGCCCCATATTCTATCTCCAAAGATGTCCATAACCAGATGCATGAAACCCAGTAAAACCAGATCAAACATATACTTTCTAGTACTCCTTGAGTCCCTTGATTCTTTCAGATTGGAAGGCTTCCTAAGTCTGATACCATTTGTTCAGTAATCCACCAACAGATCTCTGTCCCAGTTAGCCAACATTTCTCTGAAGTTCTGTAAACTTCCAGCATTCTCAGTGTCCTTTGGTAACAAGTCCCACAGTTCCACTATCCATTCTGCTTTGAACTTGGGTGCTAATATCCTCATTTGGTGGCTAGTATTTCCTACATTTGATAGAGACTGTAAACAGCTGGTCCTTGCTAATAAATGTCTAAAGGTTTAAAATTACAGTCAGTTGGATTCTGATGTAGCTCTGAATCACATTTTCCCTTTCCAAAAGACAAATGGCTCCATCAGGTCTACTTTCTGCATTGAGAGAAAGGACAGTCTATTTCCTTTCTTAGAGAAGGTTTTCCAGACGAAAGGCTCCTCCAGTACCCTCAGAGTTTTTGGATTTCAGCAGCACTTTCTGTCTAGTGAGTAATGAGTCTTCTTCCCATCCTGAGAAAACAGATCTGGAAGACATGGAAACAAGACTTTGTAATGATACTGATATTAGACAGTTAGAGACTCACCACTGACAGACTGAAGTCATAGAATCACAGAATCATAGAATAGTCAGGATTGGAAAGGACCTTAAGATCATCTATTTTCAACCCCCCTGCCATGGGCAGGGACACCTCCCACTAAACCATGCCACCCAAGGCTCTGTCCAACCTGGCCTTGAACA